>WURT03642430.1:0-19858 GCA_009936505.3 Holothuria glaberrima | reverse complement strand
TGTTTTGGTCTAGGGGGTAGAGCGAGGTGCACAGTCCAAAAATTGTCCCCCCCCCCCCGCCCCACTTTCATATTGCTTCCTACGCTTATGCTTGACGCTCATTTCTGCGTGCTCGGAAAACGAACGCGCTTGCTTTCCCGTTGTTAGCGCGTGATAACTTGAACGAGCATGTAGAAGTGCGTCACTTGAAGATACCATAGAAACTGACCAATGAATGTGCATGAACTAATTGCAAAACCAGTCATTGTGCGTTCATATACAAGTGTAGGCTACATATGTGGAATTCCGCGATGAAGAAATAAATTATTCTTATCGAAGTGGAATTTATTGAGGAATGGTACTTCTTAAATTGAAAGTATTCCGAAATGGCAAGTATAAATACTTTTGTAAGACATTCATTCGCCTGTTTAACGACTGAGCAGTGATCAGCACTTCCGCCCCGATATTTTGGCCTCCATGAGGAGTCACCGCCCATTTCAAGTTTGGAGTCTATGCTTATAATGTCTTTGTAAAAGTCTAAAAAGGGCGTCAACGGGCGATTTGAGACTGTCAGGGGGAGCCGCCCCCTGACCATATGGTAGCCCAGCCACTGCCCCGTAGCTAGCCCATACGGACCTTGAAAACACATTTTTGAAGATGATCGTCTCGATTTCATAATTATCAAGTTAAGGTGCGTGTGGAGACTCAGCAGGATTCCACGGTGTTTTTCTTGTTCAGTAATATTCTTTGTGTTTGGGTTAGTTAGTTAGTTTGATGTGGTTTAACGGCCCAGTTTCCAACCAATTGGTTCAAGTCGAGCCGGCCACGGCCTTTTTTCCAGATGTGGCTTACTGGCTTGTTTTCCCTTACTCCATTGCTTATACGGAGCATCACGCACAACGGCAGATGAAGGTTCCATTTTTTAAGTCTTTGGTATGACTCGACCTGGGAATCGAACCCGGGCCTCCCGCGTGAGAGGCGGATGCTCTACCACTAGACCAAACACGCGGTCTTTGTGAAGTTGGGAATCCTTAAAGAAGGTCATCGGAGTCGGGGGGTACCCTCTCCCCACCAAACACCCGTATGTGCAGAATAGTATCAGTGCTGTGGCATCACAAAGAAATAATCTAACAATTTGGGGAAATATGTTACTTTGATAACATATTCTGACATACTTCCCTTCAAAATGAAACCGATTTTTGCTTTCCTGCTTAGCTATTTCGCAGGAATGCAGAGAAATTTTGCTTAGTGCCTAACTTTTTGAGTTTCAATACACCTGCAGTTTGACCTACATATAAAATGGAAAATGCCATGGTGAACTGAAGACTTATTCAAACTCCGCAGTGAGGCAAAAATTTGCTAAATGTTACATTGCATGGGTGCAAAAATCTTGTGATTTCCATAATTATTTACAAATTGTTTAATTGATCGCTGTCTGACTCTTCTAGTATGCAAATTTTGCTTAGTCTTTTAACTAATGAGTACTTTTCATAGACTTCGATCCTGAAGGGGACGGGGGATGTATCCCCCCATGGAATTGAATGGGAGGACAGTGTACACTATATCCACCCCAATGAAATCAACCCGGCAGATTTGGAAATCATGTAAAAAATGTAAGTCATTTCAGGCCGTAGCCTGCGGGGGCAACCGCCCCTGAGATTTCCAAATCATATGAAAGTTAGCCATAGAGCAGGAAGTTAGCGTACTTGAGAAAAAATACTGAAATGCTGAAAATCTCACTGTTAAAATTATGGTTTCAATACCACCAAAGCCCGGGAAATCGCTTATGAGAATTTCCCTTTCCCCCAAATTTTAACGGGGGGGGGGGGTCCCGGACGCCGCAGTGGATGCGTTCTCATGCGGGTTTCTCTTCCAGACGATTGAACCATCTACCCCCAACAAGATACACCCCTAGAATACACCGGCATATACGTTGGCTAAAGATTAAAGAGCCTGACTACCTTTCATTATTGACTCAATGAACAGGTAAAAAACTTTTAATTTAAAGGGCATAAACAGTCGACGCAACTTATTCTGAATCAACATCTAAATCTTACAAAGATCCGCCTTTTATTATTTCACTTCAAGTATCTTTCATGATATGTTAGAATATAAATATTGCATATTCAAGGTAATCCAAGGAGGTACTCCGTACGCGAATTTCACAACTCGGCGAAAAATATAAAACGAGATTCTCAAAATAGGATTCAAATATGGGTGACTGCATTTTCCCTTTAAATCAATTCTAACCCTTCTTCTTGAAATCTTAGTTTTCTTCTAAAGCATGAAATCTAAAAGTTAAGAATACTTAGATGCAACTTGAAGGTCTAACATGCGTCATTCCCCCCTCCCTTTAAGAACATCTAGAGCCAACCGTGATTTTGTTGCAAGGATTACCGTACCGTCAAGGGCCAACCGATGGTGGATCCCCCAGTAGCGCACTAAGAGCGCCAGAGAGAAGCTCGCACCGGGTACCAGGCTTGTCACAGGGATACCATGCCACAGCCGAAAAAATTCAGTAAATGATTAAAATTTCAGGCCATGTTATCAGTCCAAAGCTTTACCAAAAGATAACACCATTTTTGATTTAAGAAAACTGAGAACAAGAAAAAATTTTCAAAGGGTAGAATTGTCATCCCTCCCCTGAGGCAACATCCCCTTCAATTCAATTGAATGTGTATAGTACACCCTACCAAAAGAAAAAAAAATCAGTAAATAAGAAACATATAATCAATTCAACGCTTAACGAAGCTTTACCGAAGATAGCACCATTTTGCATCCAAGTTACCTCACAAAGACAAAAATTTCTAGAAGAATATAGTGTTAACCCTATGCCACGTTTTGACTTACGCCCAGCTAAAATAGGGAGAATATCACTAAATAATGACAGTTTGTAAAGATATAAATGGCTTTGCCCATGATAGCACAAGTTAGTACCTAAGCCAGGCCAAGCATGCATGAACGGTACCCTCCCCCTCAGCACCCTCCCCCTGGATGACACTCATGCACAGGTGAAAATGACGGGTCCGCCCGGGTGTCAACTATCTGTAGGCACGCCACTTGGTGCTCCGCACAGATAGTGTCACGAACTGTCCCTAGAGATGTCGCCCAGGCGTCGGACCCTGTAGTTATTAAAACAATTCCTAACAGAACAGCAAAATGAAAAGATTGAAAAAATACTTCTGACAGTTGTCATAGTATCATGCTGAAAAACCTGGAAAGGGTCATTTCCGGTGACCTCGGGGTATTTTCAGCCAACATTTCCTTTGTACGCTCCGCACCAACTATGGTGGCGCTCCGCTTAGATAGTGCCACTGACCAGGGCGGCGCCAGGGTATTTTGATAGGAGGGCAAAACATGGGGTGAGTGATCGCTGACCTGGGGAGGGATCTAAGGGAAGGGGTGCCCCCTCCCTTTTGAGAAATTTTTGGTAATTTAAGGTCGCTTGGATGCAAAATGGTGCTGTCTTTGGGTATTTTTTGAACTGATCGTATATGATTGGAAAATATTCATAATTTAGTGAATTCTAAGATTTTGGTCGGGTGAAAGAGGGCCGTGATGGGGGGAGGGGTCCAAGGGGAGGGGTCCCCCTCCCCTTTGAGAAATTTTTGGTAATTTAAGGTTGCCTAGATCAGTAGATGCAAAATAGTGCTGTCTTTGGTGTATTTTTGGAACTGATCATATGTGGCTGGAAAACGTTCATAATTTAGTGAATTCTAATCTTTCGGTCGGGTGAGAGGGCCGTACTGGGGGAGGGGTCTAAGGGGTGTCCCCCTCCCCCTTTGAGAAAGTTTTGGTAATTTAAGGTTGCCTAGATGCAAAAATGTTGCTGTCTTTGAGATATTTTTGGAACTGTTCATATCCTGGAAAATGTTCATAAATTAGAAAATTTCTAATTTTTGGTTGGGTGAAGAGGACAGAAGCCTTTTTTGTCTAAGAGAGGGGTACGTTGTCAACAAACCTCCTGAAAACCCCCTTTTGGATACTTTACAACCTTCTCTTCGGCTTTCTGTTCGGGGAAAGTTTTTACGCAAAAATACGTGCGTGGAGTCCAAAGAAACATTCTTGAACTATCACGAAAATATATACCCAATAAAAGGGTATATAAAGGCTGCCATCATCAGAATAATAGGGCCTCCTGGAAGCTCTGGATTTATTGTATGGATCAGATATAGTCCACCCCTCCTCTTCTCTTCTTCTTGTTCTTCTTTCTCTTTCGCTTCCTACTTTCTTCTCTTTCGTTTTCTCCTTTTCTTCTTTTCCCCTCTTCTTTTCCTTCTCTTTTACTTTTTTCTTGCAAATTATAGAGGGCGGGACGGTCGCCCCTGCCCCCGCCCGTGGCGCCGCCCCTGCCACTGATTATAAGGGCGTTTCATTCAGGTCATGATCTCGGTCAAATCTAGGTCAGAAGCGTTTTATTGCTGTTCACAACATCTGCGCTGGGAATTTTGAGAGCACCTCAAGTTGACAAAATGGTGGACAGAGCGAAAGCTAATGAACAACCAAATTCCCTTTTTAGTTTACCTTTCATCCTACAAAAGTGATGCGCAAGAATTGGAGGTTGTAAATGTGAAAACGTTAAACATATTTAAGTGAGCAGTTTTTTGAATGTTACTCATAGCGACCGTTTTCGTCGGTGTTTTGGTGATCGATTCTCCTGCCGTTTGCCTGTTCGTCGAACATCCTCTCATTTACGTGTACGTCAAACGTACAGCATACGATTTAATATTATTGTTGAATAGTGTGTAACCATCCGTTTCACAACTTGGGACCCAATAAAACGCTTTTCATACAAGTACACGGTGAGCACAACCTTGAATGGAAAGCCGCATAGATCCCCCACTTTCAAAGACGGATCGCCGGCCATGGTACTTTGTATGTTTTGGTCTCCAGGGGCGACGATTCTTAGTAAGGGATTAGGAATATGAAGAGAAATGGCCCGATTGTGTGTTGTGATATGGTACCGGTACCTCCCAAATCTGGCCGAATGCGTTTTACCAATAAAGGGAAGGAAATTAAAGCAGACAAAGTATGAAGGAATTTCAATAAAATGAATGAAAAACGTTTGCAATGTAACTTAAACAAAACATTGTACTCAATGATTTAACCATAAAGCTAGAAAGGCTCAGTGATTCCTTACCGAAATGGAGAACTCTGTTGCACTGAGGTTCATCCCTCAAATTTATACTTCTTGACTATATCATTCCTACGATATTTTCACTGACCTCTGCTGACCTCAGATTAGCTTTGGACCTTTTCTCGGGAGTACTTCGGGCATCCATTGAATATGTCCCTTTTGCCTCACTATCAGGACAGCCTGACTAGAATTCTTCTTTCAAACACGTTCCCTGCTTCGACCGTCCGTTAAACCTTTTTAGCAATAATTATAAAAAGTAGAATAGTAAAAATATAATTTGTGTTGTCTGTTAAGTTTGCTGGCAACGCCATTTGGAGACATTTTAATGCTTCAGGCTTATGTCCACAATATGTAAAAAAATTTCAGAGCATGGGTTTTCGTCCTTAGCCATAGGCCTATCAGGTGAGAATTTGAATAAAATCATAGAAAAAATTACAATGAACGATAAAATAAAAAAAAAAATCAGAAAGCCCAAAGGCTTAGTGATTCTTTGCCATAGAAAATGTTGAGATTTTCTAGGGAATTCTTGGGAAATTTTACTTTTCAACCTCTAATGACCCCAAATGACCTTTGACCTCCCGCAAACAAAAAGGGTCTTCCTCCATCCATAAAGCATCCATGCACCACGTATGAAATCTATCCAAGCTTCCTACACTGAGAAATCGTGTAAAGAAGGTTCTCAGACTTTGACCCCAGGTGACCCCAGATAACCTTTGACTTCCACTAAAGACAACATGGTTCTTCTCATCATAAGGCATGCATATACCAATTATGAAATCTATCCAAGCTTCCTACCTTGAGAGATTGCTAACAAGGTTTTCAGTGTTTGACTCCACATGACCCCAGATGACCTTTGACCTCCACCAGAAACAATAGGATTCATCTTCTCACCATAACGCATCCACATACTACTATGATAATTATCTAACTACTCTTCCTACCTTGAGATACCGTTTTTACAAGGTTTTCAGTTTTTGACCTCTAGTGACCTCAAATGACCTCCATCAAAAACAATAGGATCCTCCCTCTCAACATAAAAAATGTATTTACCAAACATGAAAAGTGTCAGTCATTGCAACCTCGAGAGAGTGTTTACTAACCATTTACAAGGTTTTCACGGCTTAACCTCCGGTGACCTCAAATGACCTTGGACCTCCACCAAAAACAATAGGATCCTCCCTCTCAACATAAAAATCTGTATACCAAACATGAAAAGTGTCAGTCATTATTATCTTGAGATATCGTGTTTACAAGGTTTTCGGTTTTTGACCTCTGGTGACCTCAAATGACTTTTGACCTCTACCAAAAACAATAGGGTTTTTCCTCTCAACATGACAAATCTATATACCAAATATGAAAAGTGTTGGTTAGTGCTCTCTTGAGATATCGTGTTTACCAGCTAAGCGTCACATACACACACATACACACACACGTCATCACCATCGCATAGATTTCTTGCCTGCCTTCTTCAAAAATTACACCTGTCTGCTCGCTTAAAAAGCACCCAGCTCAGATATAGCGAATTTGTTTCATTATTATTCACTTCAATCAGAGTAGCTAAAGTGAGATAGTTGCTCTCAAGCATCATGCAGCCTATTATCATCCATACTTTCCACCTACAACAATTAGTATCTTGCGTCCCAGAAAGATTTACCTCAGTCGCACTTCGGCTATTATAAAATAAAAAATTGTCAATATGTAATTTCTGTGGTTTGTTAAGTGTAAAATTTCGAAGATATTTATACATGCTTCAATCTCATGCCCACAATTTTGGAAATACGCCAAACATTTAAAGGGGCTTCATCCTCTTGTCCCCCACCAGGATCGTGGTACCGCGTCAATGGACCTGAACAGCGGCTCAACTTGACCCCAGGCTGGACGTCACATCCGAGTTCAGGAAGGGCGCTTCGAATTTGCCCACAAAAGTTTACATTAGCCTACCATAAACTATAAGTAGGCCTACATCAAGTCTGGTTTGTGCAAAATATACTGAAAAGGTCTGGTAAAGCTTCACGGCAGGTGGTTGTAGCTCCATGATGTTCACGGTGTGACGTCATACAAATATGAAGTCTTTATAGGCCAAATGTTTTACACACAGTTTTGCCTGTAAGGGTAGAGGAACCCAGCATTACTGACAAGGAAAAATTCCCTAAGACAGAAACATCTACGACGAAGAGAAAGAGAGGCACCAGAAGGAAGATAGGTGGGCTACCCCACAGACCCTGCCACCGGGGCTAGTCATTCTGGGACCAAACCATTCTCTCACTTCAAGGAGGGCAGCTCAAAACGGGGTCCGAGCACCAGAGAACGGACAAAACAGCGAAGACTATTTGTTACCCCTCGGATCCGGCTGGTTCGCCGGCTCTATCCGCAAGGGATCTAAGGAGACATGTGCAGGTAGTCTTCGGCCCGGATGCTTTGGAAATATCTCTTCCTCACCTTTTTATTTTGCCCTTGATTTTTTCAGAGATAATTTTCAGTCGTCCAGGTTTTTTTTTTTGCTCATTAGGAATTGTTTTGCTATGTCCTTCACATTGGACAACTGCACTGGTCAACATGTTTGCCTAGAACTTGTTTTCTTTCGCCGGCAAACCTCTACAACCACACTGGCGCAGACCATGTATTCATCACTGTGGCTGTTATAAGCTTCTGTATTAAAATAGTGACTCACTTCGAGGTAAAAACATTGGCATTGACATTCCTTCGTACATCGTATGATAGCGCGTCTAGACAGCTTTTCTTTCAATCCATTGGACAGTACGACATCCTTACGTTTGTTTCGTTAGGTATCATATTCGTGTCTCGAGACATGTATATCATGCCTGACACCAGCCAGACTTGCAGTATTAATATGTATATTGTTGATTATGCGCAGTCGAGTCACTGATGCACAGAGTTCATTCACAAATTGCTTATACGCAACTGTGATCCGTAAGTTACGCTAACGCGAAGGGAGAGCAGTGCTTCAACTCTTCCCGATATTACCCGAAATTCGGGAACTGTGGGTGCTCTTCGGGAAGTTTTCGGGAAGAGAGATTATTTCCGGAAATTTCAGGAAATCTGGAAATGACACATGGCGTGTGGAAATGACGTGTGAGTTGACAGTGTGAAATCCTGGACCAGCCATTAAAGTAGCGTAAAAGAAGCGTTACTGAAAATTTCAGGAAATGCCAACCCGATTTCAGGATATTTTTAGATTCCATTTCGGGAAAAAATGAAATTAGAGTGTGGTAGCGCTGAGCGAGAGTGCAAGCCTCGGGACTGCCAACCGAGGTATTTAGGGAGCCGAAAACACGGCCACCGACCATGGTCGAATCTAGTTCGCACGGCAAAAATTAGCATAGCTACTTCGCATTATGTATCACTCTACACTTTACACACTATCATGCAACTGAATGTTCCAAAATAGCCTAAGTAATATTGCTTGTAATGAACTAAAAATCTACAAATCTGATACCTCTTTTAGGTAGCTGAGTGCGAGGACTTGAAATGTGTTTTCTATTGAGAGTTGAAAAACAAAATTAACGCTTTTTTGTCACTAATTAAAAATTGCCGATCATACCACTTACTCCGAAATTGCGTTTCCTATCACAGGAGTAGCAAGCTGCTCCGAAGACGGTTGGGGGGGGGGGGCTCAACCTTGTTCAGATCGCCGTCCTAGGGGAGGGGTCTAAGGGGAGTGGGTCTCCCCCTATCCTTTGGAAAATTTTTGGATATTTGAGGGTCCTTAGATGCAATTTGGTGTGTCATTTTTGGACAAATTTTAAGGTAAATTACTGCAAATTTTTGACATTTCTTACCGTCAGAAGAGACAAATAAGGGGTTTTCGTCCTTGAAAAGTGGAGGATGAAGCGTACTTCCGCCCTCACAAATTTCCCCTAGAGGGGATTGCTTTCCCAGACTCCCGCTTCCTGCGCCTTTGTTTCCTAGGCGTAGGACACTGTTCTTTCTTATTGCTGGTGGGTGAGCCGGGGCTGCCATAGAAAGTTTAAGTAAGGGAAGGGGTGTCCCCATTCAGTGGTGTATTTAAAGTCAATGGGAGATTTCTCAAATATTGGGGGCATGTCCCTCCTGCGCCCTTCGGATCGCCACCTATGCAAGTAAATGCTGTCCCCGGCAGTCAGGGAAAATTGGTGATTTCGTTGGGATCATCAATGAATAACATGTGTGTACGTAATTTCAACGGGGGGGGGGGGGAACGAATATTTTGCATCGTCATCTTCCTGGCGGCCTTCCGACTTTGAAAAGCTCCAGGTCGGTATCCCCCTTCCACCACTGTCCGAGGAATCTGCTCTTCTTGCAGGGCAAAGCCTTGCGCTACCTATTAGGTGGCCCATGTCTAACATCATCTATTATAGCCTTAAAACTAATGACAAGGGGCCTACGGATAACGAGTCCTACCATGTATGGAGCTTGGCCATGGTTGTCAGTTTTTTTAGTGACTTTGCACATGAATTTAAGTAGGTCTTAAAATATTTTGGTTACTGAATGGGTTAAGTTTCGACCCTCACTGATGGTATGCAATGTACATCAATTTCCTTCACACGTCGAGGGTAGGCTATACTAGTGTCGTATATCGACAAATTTATATGGAGTGGCTTCTACTGTTCTGGGAACAGTATTTGGAGGAGGCTATAAGCTTCAAACATGGTAACGTTATGTGCTTTCCCATTTTTGGTTTTCCTATGGAGGCTTTAAGGGATGGGGTCGATGGACTTCTGGAGGGGAGGTGGCTCGCACCCTAGCCTTTCTAGCTAAGTCACTGGGGTTTACATACATATTTCTTCACAACCACACGTTGGTGTTTTATCTCTGATCATCTGGGAATGCGGCCTCGGAGACCATTTCGCAGGGCCGTAGCCTGGGCGAAATCTCTAGGAGGCAGTTCATGACACCCGCGAGGACACTTCCTCTTTCATCTGTGTATGAGTGCCATCCTGGGGAGGAGACTGAGCCTGAGGGGAGGGGTACATGTAAGGCCTGGCTTAGGTGCAAATTGTGCTATTGTTTGCAAAGCTTTGAACTGATTTTATCTTTTCAAATTGTCATTACTTAGTGACATTCTTCCTCTTTTGGCTGGGCGCAAGACAAGAGGTGCTCCCTAAGAGAAGAGGATGACACTATGGCACTCAAACTCTTTCGAAATGTTTGTCTTTGTGAGGTAGCGTGAACGCAAAATATTGCTATCTTTGGTAATGCTTCGTTAAGCGTACGTTTGATTATATGTTTAAGAAACCCCACTACTTAGTAATTTTTTCTTCTTTGGTAGGGTGTAGTTGAAGGAGATGTTGCCTCAGGGGAGGAATGACACCTGTGCTCTTTGAGAATTGATTCTTGTTCTAAGTTTTCCTAGATCTAAATTGGTTTTCTTTTTGATGAGGCTTAAGACTGATAACATGATCTGAATTTTTAATTATTTATTGAATTTTTCCGCTGCAGCTGTACAAGGCTGGTGTAGTTACTCGGTGCGCCCCCAAGCGCTCTCAGTACGCCACTGGCGGAACCAGCATCGGTTGGTGCGTAGCCGTAACGTAGGCCTGCAAGAAAATGTTCAATGGAAATGCATTCCAGATGGGACGAAGTGACACATTTTAGACCTTTAAAATTGCATCTCAACATTCTTTTCTTTTCCATGCTGAAGACACAAGTTTAGATTGCAAGAAGAAAAAGTAGAGCCAATAATTACTAAAGGTATACCACCATGGTCGAAAAAGTTTTCGACCACGAGAAAGGGATGTATGGATCATAGTTCTATAAATAATAACGGTCTATTGACTGACTACAATAACAGGGAGAAATATCCATTTTTGTTTATTTTAATTGCTCCATAATTGTCACCCCCTCGTTCACGTAATAACATTCGGCAACAATATAACACAATGGTCGAGAATATTCAGACAACATGTACCTCGGGAGGCCGAACTTAATCATTTCATGTATAAACGTAGTAGTAGTTAATCACTGTGTCGGCAGTAGCTCTAACATTACATAACATATCTCTTGCCCCTGCCCTCGACTACCAACCACGTTCCCCACTCCTCACCACAAAAGAATCAACCCAGTGTGTTACAGTATCGAAATGGTTTCGGTTTGCTTATACGTACTAAACTCTGACATTTTGAATAAGTCTGACAGATCTTTTAAGCCAATAATATGACTTGATGGTCGAAAATGACTTTCGACCACGTTCAGTTTGTGCTGTAGTTGTATAAACATAACAACTTTACTTAGGCAACGTGTAAACTATATATTAAACAAATCTGGAAAGTTTTTATGTATTGATTTAATTATATTTTCACACCTTTCACTCATATAATACACCAGAAAGTTCTCAAAAGCTTTCGACCACGTGAGAAAGGTTTTTGAAAAAACGTTCTGTAAATATAACCGTCGATTTAGTGACTACAATAGCAGGCAGTCATGTCGATTATTTTGACTTAATTGCTCTTTAATTGTAATTTCTTGTCATTACTTGAAAAACCATTGAAAGCAATACATCACTAGGGTCGAGAATTTTCAGACCATACGTATCTTAGTGCCAAAAACTAAAGCGACTTCATCATGGTTATATGACTTATATTACATCCCATCCTTGTCCTACCCACCCACTCCTGTCCCACCCTATCCATTCTGCGCCCTCACCTCAACACCATAAAACAACAAGCAGTGTAGGTTCCAATATCGAAATATTTTCCTGCAAACTTTAACAATTTCTTCTCTTTGTAGGCATACCGCTCCCTTCCCCCACCTGCCCAATTTCCCCTCCCCACCCACCCGCCAACATATCAAACAGTGAGTTTCAATATCGAAATATTTTCGGTTTAGTGCTTATTTTTGTCCTTGACTTTTCGAATAAGTCTGACAAGTTTCCTAAGCAACAATTCAACCCGTGGTCGAAAGTCACTTTCGACCACGTTCAATTTGTGCTGAAGCCTTTGTCAACTGGGCCTTCAAGTGTGTAAACACAGCAAGTATCTTTCGGCAACGTGTAAATAAGTTAATTCTTAAACAATAATAATATAAGAGTTTTTACTTTTTCCTGTAATAATTTTTTCAGATATTATCATTGTAGTGAGTGTCACACATTATATTCATATCATATACCACAATGGTCGAAAGAGCTCTCGACCACTAGAAAAAGGTGTATGGATAAATCTATAAATATAACTGTCGATTGAGTAACCTTAAAAGCAGTAAGTAATATCGATTTTTTCCCTTTTAATTGCTCCGCGTACGTTTCTCGTCCCTCCCGTTTACTTAATAATCATTGCCAATAACAAGATGGTCAAGAATATCGAGACCAGGGCCGTCGCGACCGGGGGTGTGGGGGTGTCTCACCCCCCCTCAAGTTCGTCAGAGCGACGGTAGTCGGAAAATCTAAAATACCAGTTAGAATTTCTGATTCCTCAGTCTAGCATATTTTTCCGACTGAGCCTATGTCAACTTTGTATCTGTTTTCCAACTAGATCAAGTGAGAATAATACCAAACATTATTTTCTTCACGTTAAATCGAATAAAAACTGTCCTTTGACATCTAAGTTAATGAAAAATTTCGGCGCGCTTCGCGCGCATGCGTCACGGTTTGCACTTCATCCTATTACCATTATTAAGGTAATTATAGATGAAACTATTCCGATCACACTTTCCGAAAAACAGAGATGCCTCTCCAAAGATCTGTAGGGCCTCGCATCAATATGGGATCTTTCAGTCTAATTTGTAGCATACTGCGGAAGGTTGAAAGTACGTATTTGACGCTATACATTTAAAAAAAAATGCCGAGCGCTTCGCGCGCAGCCATTATCGGTGTAGATGGTGATTGTTAATACACTTACGACAAAAAAAAAGCATTCTGAAATGCGCTCTTTAGTCATTTCTTTTGCTATACCTATCAGACTGGAAGCTATTCGTCTGGAGTTTTCGTTCAAAATTAGTAAAAATCCGATAGATGTAAAGTGCTTGGCGTCATACTCTATATTGTCATTTGGAGGACAGGTAAGAAGCATTATGTCTTGGCCCAATTTTATATAATTGATCCAGAGCTTCCAGGTATCTGTCAGCCTTAGATACCCTTCTATAGTGTCACAATAAAGGAAAAGAAAATCTTCGTAATAGTCCAAGAATGTTTCAGTTGACTCCACGCACGTAGTTTTGCGAAAAAATTTGTTCAAATAAAAGACAGTTGAGAATCCCCCCCCCCCCGCAAAAAAGGCGGGGGTCTTCAGAAGGTTTGTTGACAACGTATTTTTCTCAGAGACAACTTACTCTCTTCTTTCACCTAACCAGAAATTAGAATTCACTGTAGATTATCGACATTTCCCAGCCATATATCAGCAGCTCAATACCCTACGGCTGCTGAATTCGCCAAACTATGAACATTTTTCAGCCATATATGAGCCAGTGGCGGCGGACCCGGGAGGCTTGGGGGCCCAGCCCCCAATGAAAAAGTGAGGGGGTAAAGGTATGTTCAGCCCCCAACATTTGCCAAGTGCAGACATGACCTCCATATTTCAAAGCTGGGTACATGCAGCTTAGAACACTCGGGAAGTGCCATTTCCCGCCATCTGAGGGGTTTGTAAAACCAAAAATTTTCTTGTCCGCTCCGCGCCAACTTATGGTAGCGCTCCGCTTAGAAACATATATTGACATTTTTCATAGATTGTTTTTTTTTTCATTAATTGAGAAATTGCAGACTTTAGATCCGTATTTCTCGGCTGGGTACATGCAGCTTAAAACACTCGGGGAGTGCCGTTTCCGGCCATCTGGAGGGTTTGTAAAGCCAAAAAATTTCTTGTAAGCTCCGCGCCAACCGAAGGTGGCGCTCCGCTCAGATAGTTTTCCTGGCATCCAGTCCCTCCCTCCCCCCAATATTTTTTCCGTTCCACCTCGCCTGATATGAGCAGTTCAAAAAATGTCCCAAAGATAGCACGATTTTGCATCTAAGCAACCTTATATTAACAAAAAATTTCTTAAAGGGGAGGGAACACCCCTCTCCTTAGACTCCTCCCCCGGGACGGCACCTTTATGTAGTGACAAAGGAGGATCTCCACTGATGTATACAAAAACGCAGGGCGCGTAAAGAAGTACACTTTACACGCTGCCGCTCAGTTGGAAAAAGCATCCACATCCCCCTAAACATACGACCCTAGCTACGGCCCTGATCGAGACAATATGCATCTCAGGCTGCGTAGCTTAAATAAGCAAATTATCACTGTCAATAGGCAGTAGCACAAACTTTACATCCCACGTCCTCCGCCCCTGCCCCGCCCCTATAGCCCGTGCCCCACTCCTTTCCCCCCAAATATCAGCCAGTGGATTCCAATATCGAATTGTGTTCTGTTCATTGATAAAAAAGTAACCCTGACATTTTCGAATAAGTCTGGCAGGTCTCTTAAGATTATAAATTATCACGTGGTCGAAAGTCACTTTCGACCACGTGTAATTTGTACTGTAGTCTTTGTCAACTGTGGACTCCAAGTGTATAAACCCGGCAAGTCTCCTTTGGCAATGTGTAAATTAATTATTAAACAATGTAAATGTAAGAGCTTTTACGTTCTCCTATAATAATTTCTCTGATATTATCATTGCAGTGAGTGTCACAGGTTATATTCATATCATATACCACAATGGTCGAAAGGGCTTTCGACCACGAGAAAGAGGTGTTTGGATAAATCTTCTATAAATATAACTGTCGATTGAGAAACTGCAAAAGCAGTAAATAATATGGATATTTTTTCCCTTTAATTGCTCCAAGTACGATTCTCGTCCTTCCCGTTTACTTAATAATCATGTGATAATAATATAGCACAAGGGTCAAGAATATTGAGACAATATGTATCTCAGGCCCGCAAACTTAAACAATTTCTTTACTTTGTATGCAAAATAGCACTGTCATTACATCCCACCCATACCTCTCCCTCCCCTCACCTGTCCCATTTTAACCTCCCTACCCACCCGCAAACATATCAAACAGTGAGTTTCAATATCGAAATTATGATCCAGGATTTCGCCCTATCAAGCAATACGTCATTTCCGTACGCCATATGCCGTTTCCCGAAATTATCCCCCTTCCCGAAAATTTCTCGAAGAGCACCCATATTACCCGAATTTCGGGAAGAGTGGAAACATTAATCTCTCGCCTTACAACTTGCAGGGTTACCCTGGCTACGCCAATACGGCAACAGGGTGGTTGATCTAGTTATTTTCACTCGACGGATGAATCCTTATCAGTAGGCTACCGAATCATACTATGACCATAATTTATTTGTAATCATCGCCAAAAATACATAAATATAGTTCTCCTGTCCAAAATTTCGAGAAGCTACATTAGACTGGAATCTTAATTTGTTGCTTCATCGCAGATAACCAACACTTTCTCGTAGTACTTTATGGCCTTCGATCACGAACATTACGGAAAGGGTTGTGATCATGAAAAATCGCGCTACAACTTCAATGGGGAGGGTAACACTTGAAATTGTGTATTAATCCGCTGTACGCATACTGTGTGCTGAAAGGATTTATTTTTACGATGAGCGTATGCATCTGTATTTTCGTGTGTGACAAATCGCGCGAAATCCGAAGGACGATTCGTCCCTGGTAGGGCGAGACCATGATTCCCGAAGGAGCCAGTACGTCAGGCTCGATGGGACAACAAGACTTAACATGACCAAGTTCATGTCTCAACTTCCTAATTGCCATGGCCTTTTTTGAAATGAGAATACAACATTTTCAAAAGAAAAAATGAAAATTTAAATAAAAGAAATTAAAATCCAAGAAATTCCTTAAAAACATATGAAGCACCTGAATTATACCTATATACATAATTCATGACAAAAATATGTATGTACATTGCCCAGGAAGCTGAAAAACCCCGTTCTCTTACAAACACGAAATAATTAGACAGAAAGGTTGTTTCTTAGTTGTGTCTTTTAGTTTGGTTCTGAGGAGGAACGCGAGTCGTCAAGTAAGGTAGCCTACATTATGATTCCCGGACGCGTCCACATGTTTGTCAATGTTGAATGTGAACGAAAGACTCTTCAGAAATTTAAAGTCCCTACATTAGGAACACCATTCCATCTGATCACGTGTAAGGTACCTAAATTCTTTCAGACTCTGGATCTTTCAAAGGTTACTTTTCCATTACAGTGTAAATGGCAGGTGGGTTAGTTAGGTGAGGTTTTACGGCTCACTTTGTAACGAATTGGTTTAAGTCGGGCCGGCCACGGCCTTTTTTCCAGTTGTGGCTCACTGGCTTATTTTCCCTACTCCAGGGGTGGGACCGGGAGATATAGGCCCAAGAATATCGAGTGTTATGTATACTTATTGTGCCAAAATATGACCGTAAGCCTATCAGACTCCAGTGCATGTTTTCCCCTCCCATACCCGGCTCCCGCCGCCCATCATAAGGCCACTCCATTGCCTCCTCAGCCCATTGCCACCCTTCCCTCCTTTTTCATTTTGGCCGAAACAAATATATGCCCAAAGTTAAAGGAAGCGTTTTATGCTTCTCCAGCCCCCCTTACCAGTGGCGTAGCTACAGGGGGCAGAGGGGGCGGTCGCCCCCCTGGCTCGGAAATTGAAAAAAACGGAAATTTTCAAATATCCTAAACATAGCTTAACATTATAAAATTTCCGAAAAAGGGTAAAAATTTCCGAAAAATATTGCAAAATGTAGTGAAATATGTCAAACTTTTCTTTGCCTCACTGCGCTCGGCATCTAATAAACCTTACAATTAGGAAATTTTAGCAAAATGTAATAAACACATCAATTTTTTCTTAGCCTCGCTACGCTCGGCATCTAAAAGACCTTATATATGGCAAAATATAGCAGAATGTAATGAAATATATCAAATTTTTCATTTCCTCGCTGTGCCCGGCATCTGATAAGGCTTATATTTAGTACATTACAGCAAAATGTAGTAAACTATATAAATTTTTCTTAGCCTCGCTACGCTCGACATCTAATAATTCTTATATAGGGCAAAATATAGCAAAATGTAGTGAAATATATCAAATTTTTTTGCCTCGCCTACGCTTGGCATATAATGAAACTTAATTGTTTAATAGAATTTATTTCTATAAGACATTATATGGTTATTATTTATAAGTACAGTTTTGTTTTCCTTCTCAGTGAAGGTAATGGAAAATACAATTTTTAAGATTTTGGTCACTGTATTAGGCCTAAATAATTCATACTATGACCTGCACTTTACGGATCACAATAAATTGTCAAGAATTCCTTGATACTAGACTTGACAAGTATCTCCAATTACTGACTTGGAAAACGCTTGAAAAATAATTATCTTACCGACATAAAAAATAAGAAAAAACATAAATTTAATACAACACAATTGGGTAAATGAATGGATTTGGACGCTTCAATTTCAAATTGAAGTAGCAAAAATTCGCGCCTCACTTCGCTCGGCGATTATAACAAACTTATACGTCCCTACAAAGTCCTTTGAAAAAATGAGCTTAGGGCCTACATTTACAATTGTATATATGTGTAGTACGTATTACATAAATGCATATCCATATGCATAATACTGTGTATGTGTAATATGCTTTGGGAAATGTAAACCATTCAGCCTGAGTTGTTGTATAGAAGAAGAAAAATTCGGAAATTTTCAGACGAAAATTAGGAACTTTTTAGGTCTTGCCCCCTCCCCCTGGAAAAAATCGTAGCTACGCCACTGCCCCTTACCACCATTCACTGAAAAATTCTTGACTTACGCAATCGATCCTTGGAAATGTCATTTACGCTAAATACTCATACTACTAATTAGCTATGAAAAGTTAAAGCTGTTATCGTACAAGTATAAAACATCAACATGTGATTACTTTTAATATCATGTTCAGAACAATGAGCGCGAAACCTATTTTCTTTTAGTTCAAAATGATTTGAATGAATTACATTTGTGATGGACTAACTTTCTTCCAAGAAAAGGCAAGTTTCTGAAACGAAAGAGTGCAAAAGAACGTTTCAATGCAACCGTCACAAGTCCATGAGCGGTGGAATTTTCTGCATGCAACCCTTACCGTATAGCAGGATCGACGGTATTTCTCTTGTTCAGTCATATCCAAGCTTCGTGTTTGGGAATCCTAAGAGGGTCAACGGGTCCGGGGTATGCATGGCAGAATCAGTGCTCCGGCTTCACAAAGAAATAATCTAACCATTTTGGAAAATTTGTTACTTTGATCACATATACTGACATACTTCTTTTCAAAATGAAGAAAAAATGTTTTCCTCCTTGGCTACTTCGCATCAATGCAGATACATTTTGCTAAGTACCTTATTTCTGAGTTTTAATAGACGGATTGACCTACAAATAGATTGGAAAATGCATTTGAAATCGAAGACTTATTCAAACTTCACAGGGAAGTACTAAATTGCTACGTTACATGCTGACTAGTTATACAAAAGTCTTGCAAATGATTTCCATAATTATTTACAAATTGTTCAATTGTTTGCTATTTCAAACTCTTCTAGGATGCAAAACTTTGCTTAGTTTTTAACTAATGAGTACTTGCATATTTCGGTCTCCAGGGGAGGCAACTCTTAGTAATGGATTGGGAATATGAAGAGAAATGGCCCGCTTGTGTTTCGGGATGGTCCAGATATCTCCAGAAATCCGACCGATTGCGTTGTTCTAGTGAAAGAGAAAAGAAGTGAACGAAGAAAAAGTAGGAAGGAATTGCAATAAATCAATAAAAAAACTTGCAATGTGAAAATGAAATTACATGGTTTGAAAATAACGGGTAATAAATACGGTCTTTGTATGTGTGGATCAAGGAAATTACAAATCGATGCAAGTTCACTATGTGATGGCGAAGCCGAAACCTGCGATCGTCGTAGAAGTGATGACCTAATGGGGCGTGAGCGTCCTCAAGAAAAAACCCAAATGAAACGCTGTAGAACGCAACTTCCTGGTATTTGACAATCACTGACAATAGGCAGGATAGGTCACAAACGGCAAACATTTTTAAAGAAAAATTTTATTTTAATGCATTGTGACCTCTGCAATTCCGGATTGGATAGCTAGTAATGATTATTCATCAGTCAAATGGCCAAGACAAGGGGTTAGGAGTCCTTCCAAGAAGCAAATTAACATTAACATTGTTAGATGCATTCTGCTGGCATCTGATAATTGAAATAATTTACGAATATTTTAGTGCATCCTTAGGACGAGTAATACTTGTTGACCTCATTTTATCTCCACTTTACGAACAATTAATCGAGAGCACAGTGGAAAATTTTAGTAAAAGCTCCAACTTATGTAAAGCATATTATTTTCCAAGAAGCCCTTGCTGCCCTCATCATTTCCCCCTTCCTCATGAATAGCAAAATCGTCCCTCATCAAAGAATTTCCATAATTGTGTGCGAACGTATACGGTCCATCGTAACCACGTACACCTTGCGCGATGAGAGGATATCATGACATCCTCAACGCTGCTTTTCAAAAATTTTCTGAAATATTTCCTATACTTTAATTCAATAAAACAGTTTCACTCGTCATGGATCTTTTGGATGACTGGCAGGCATATTTTCACTTTCTATACCATTTCAAGTATACATTTAGTTTAACGGGTGACCTTTACACAGGTTCAGAGAAAACCTATCACCACATGGAAAGAATTTTGACACATTATTCAGGGTACCCATCAAACCACAAAATTTTGAGTGGCGTTGTGTTTGGGGAATATCCTCCTTACTTAAGTTTTAGAACGATTCCATTTCCATATAAG
>WURT03642408.1:0-19858 GCA_009936505.3 Holothuria glaberrima | reverse complement strand
ATGGGATAACATGGCATTATTGGGAATAAAACATACAGTATATGCATCATCGAAACCTCAATGCATTTTTGCTTTCTGGTTTAGTTTAACATGTTTCTGTAAATATTTGTCCTGGTGTCAGTATTATCAGATAACATGCTTGGATACCATATATATGTTATGCTCTAACTAAAACGGACAAAGTTTTCTTTCATGATAAATTTTGCATACTGTGGATAAATCAAGGATGTGTACTCTTCTGCTGTTCTGCATTTATCAAGTAACAAACACTATTGTCACATGATTAAGTAGAGTCTTTGAAGTATTTAGATACCAGGGTACAATATCAGTTGATTGCACATTCCCTTTGATGACAAAAGATAAGATATCAGTACTACATATATGCATTATCCAACCTTCAACAAGGTGGCACACAAGTTTTAAAACTCACAAAGGTAAAAGTGCAGATTTTGGGGTTTGATGATAAGAGGAACCTATGCATTCATGATGGCATGTGTATGTACAGTATGTGTGTGTATGTATGTGTGTTTGTGCAACTTTGCTCATTAACATGATCTCTAGTAGGAAAAGTCTGACACATGTCAAACTTAGTACATAGATGCTCCATATGGCGAGGCAGAACCCTTATTGGTTTTGGGTCAAAGGTCATCAGGGGTCACCAGGGGTCAAACTCTGAAAACCTTGTTAACACGATATCTCAAGTTAGGAAGCTTGGATTGATTTCATACTAAGTATGTAGAAGTGTTATGGTGAGAGAGAACCCTATTGTTTTTGGCAGGGGTCAAAGTTCATTTGGGGTCACCGGGGTCAAACTCTAAAAACCTTGTTAACACAATATCTCAAGGTAGGAAGCTTGGATTGATTTCATACTTAGTATGTAGATGCGTTCTTGTAAGCAGAAGAACCCTATTGTTTTTCAGGGGGTCAAAGGTCCCCTGAGGTCACCAGGGGTCAAACTCCGAAAACCTTGTTAACACAATATCTCAAGTTAGAAAGCTTGGATTGATTTCATACTAAGTATGTAAATCTATTATGTTGAGAGGAAGAACCCTATTGTTTTTGGCAGGGGTCAAAGGTCATCTGGAGTCACCAGGGGTCAAACTCTAAAAACCTTGTTAACATGATATCTCAAGTTAGGAAGGTTGGATTGATTTCATACTTAGTGTGTAGATGCATTCTTGTCAGCAGAACCCTATTGTTTTTCAGGGGGGTCAAAGTTCATCTGGGGTCACTGGGGTCAAACTCCGAAAACCATGTTAACACAACATCTCAAGTTAGGAAGCTTGGATTGATTTCATACTATGTAGATGCGTTATATTGAGAGGAATAACCCTATTGTTTTGGCAGGGGTACTTAGTGTAGATGTGTTATGGCAAGAGGAAGAACCCTGTTATTTTTGGTGGGGGTCAAAGTTCATCTGGGGTCACCAGGGGTCAAACTCTGAAAACAATCTTAACATGATATCTTGAGGTAGGAAGCTTGGATTGATTTCATACTTAGTATGTTGATGTGTTTTGGTAAGAGAGAACCCTCATTGGTTTTGGATGAGGTCAAAGGTCACTTGAGGTCACCGGGGTCAAACTCTGAGAAACTTGTTAACCTCATATCTAGATGTAAGGAGCTTGGTTTTATTTTTCAGTAATCAGATGTGTTATAGTGAGACTAAGCACCCTTTTAGTTTTGGTGGATGTCAAAGGTCACCTGGGGTCACCAGGGGTCAAACTCTGAAAACCAAGACTTTATCTGGGGTCACCATAGGTCAAAAAGGAAAATTTCCCAACAGTTCCCAAGATCTTAATCTGAGGTCACCACAGGTCAAAAAGCAAAATTTTCCAAGAATTCCCAAGACCTTCATCTTGGGTGACCATAGGTCAAAAAGCAAAAATTTTCAAGAATTTACAAGATTGTCATCTGGGGTCTGCAAAGGTCAAAACACAAAATTTCCCAAGAATTCTCGAGATTAAATATGAACACAAAACTATATTTTTCCAACACCTTAAGATAGCATTTTACCAGTGACTGAAAAAAATGGGATAACATGGCATTATTGGGAATAAATATATATGCATCATCAAAACCTCAATGCATTTTTGCATTCTGGTTAAGACGTGCACCCACTGTTTTGTATTTTCACCATTTTTGGTTTCCCGAAGGGAATACCTATGTAGTCGCCCGATGCTGACCTTACAAAACAACTGTAGGGTCATGCAATTTAATGTCGGCTGTGATTCCGGCCGGCACACATTCCAACCTGTATAGTATTTGAAGCCGAAGACACTTTTTAACACATTTTTCTTCTAGTCTGCGTAGTGACTCATAGCGTCTTACACCAGTCGGTTCTGCTACCAATAATTCTTTCATAATGATGAGCTGAACAAAAAGCTTTGTTCGCTGCCTCTGTGAGGAGGTCATGTACCGGTTTGTGCTTCGTAAGAGCAGGTGCACAACTTTAGAATACTCAAATGACTTGCTACACAATAAGTAAACATCGCGTTTCAAAAGAGATCTACTTCACACGGACGCCGAGAAGTACGATGGTATGGGAGAGGCTGACGTACTTCGACTATAATGTTGGCAGGTTCGCGGAAAATTCATTCTCAATCATCATTACACAAAGCCTTCGGGAAACACTTCACAATAACACTTCACAATTCAGTTTTGATTTGATTCCTTGCTCAAAGCAGACGGTATTTATGTGATGGTGATGTCGTTGTGTGTATGTGACGCTGTCATAAACACAATATCTCAAGATAACTATGACCGACACTTTTCATATTTGGTATTTAGATTTGTCATGTTGAGAGAAAGGAGCCTATTGTTTTTGGTGGAGGTCAAAGGTCATTTGAGGTCAACAGAGGTCAAAAACCGAAAACCTTGTAAACACGATATCTCAAGTTAGCAATGACCGACACTTTTCATATGTGGTATATGGATTTGTCATGTTGAGAGGGACACCCCTATTGTTTTTGGCAGAGGTCAAAGGCCTTTTGAGATCACCAGAGGTAAAAAACCAAAAACATTGTAGAAACGATATCTCAAGAAACGAAATTTGGATAAATTTCATTCATGGTATGTACACGGATGCATTATAGTGAGAAGTAGAACCCTATATTTTTTGGTGGAGGTCAAAGATCATCTGGGGTCACCAGGGTGAAAATCTGAAAACCTTGTTTTACATGATATCTTAGGGTAGGAAACTTGGATAGATTTCTTTCATGGTACATGGATGCTCTATGTTTCAAGGAAGAACCTTTTTTGACTTTGGGAGATTAAAGGTCGTCTGGGGTCAAAATTAGTCAAAAAGCAAAACTTCCCAAGAATCTTCTTGAAAATCCCAACATTTTCTACGGGAAGGAATCACGAGGCCTTTTGGCTTCTGGTTTTTTGTTAAAACAAACTTTACAAAACTCAGAACCACTGAGATACATCTGAACACTAGTGGTCCTTACAACCAGTGTTAGAGTAGTGCTAAGCTTCAGAATTGAGGAGAGGATTCCTTCCTTCAAAAGAAATTTTAGGAGAGGTTTTCATTTTTAAAGGAGGGATTTTGTTAATTTATATTTTTAAATCTGAACACATTGGCGAGTAAATGGATGCGCAAACTTTGCCAGATTTTGGGAGCTAGGTGTGAGAATAGCACAATCGTGCACCTTGGTGCATACACTGTTTACAACATACATTAAGTACAAAGATAAGTAATGCAAATCTGGTTAACATTAATGTTGCATGTATTTCTTCCTTTATACATTTGTTGACAGGATTTAGATGCCCAACAGTGTCAGGAAGTCTACAATTGTTACCTTCAGCATGCATTTAGAGGAACAGGCTCACAACTTCAGGTCTGTTTGGGTTCTTTGGCAATACTAGGCCAATTACTGTAGATATTTGGTTCAGGTAGTGAAATTAAAGGTTGTCATATTGGCAACCAGTAAGGAACAACACACACAAATAAGATGATGCACTAAATTTCTCCATGGTAAAATGTACTGTAAGTTTAAGTCATTGTCAAGATAATTTCTCCAGAATAAAGTTTTGTGAGTTGAAAGTACTGTGGCTAGTCTGCAGTATAGCAGGTGAAAGAGAAAAGACTTTAAACCAAGGTTTCCAAAGAATTCATACATGAGGATTTGAGTGAAAGGTTTTACAAGTGTTTTCATCAGATGTACATTGGACAATGACTACCCGTTTAGAACAATTCCTACTCAGGTAGCATTTTTCTGCTGTTTACTTTTGATCTTTGCAAAATAACATGGTTATTAGAACTTTTAACATACATTTCCCTTCCATTTTATCTGCAGTAAAGTTAAAATTGAAATAAACTTGTTGCGGTGTGTTTCCGTTCTTGGCTTTCATTAAAATTGCTTTATATGCCTGTTACAATTCCCATGCCAAATGTCTATAACTGTACATCAAGCCAGTGCCAGTTTATGATACAAAATACTACTTCACATATGTGACCCTATCACCTTGACAAATAAATGTGAGTTGACAGCTCACTATGTGCAGGCTGCTAGTAGTCAATGGAGAGGCTGAGAAGCAACTTAAAAGAGGAGAGTACCAGAATTTTGGACAAACTCTATTGTTGCCATACACTGTCACACAGATACAGGATAGGTCTGATAAACTACATCACTAGATTTAATATTTTATACATATTAGATAAACAAAGATCACATGCTTCCATAGTTTTCCGAAGTGATGTAAGAAATTAAGGAACAATATATAAACTTTGCAGATATTTCATTTAAAATAACATTCTTTTGTTTCAAACCAATTGCTAAAACTTTGTGTTTTGGTTTAGAAAAATTTTTGGAAACAAAATGCACTTAATCTGCAGTATTGTGTACTTTCTTTCAAGGGGCATCATGTGCAATGTGCAAAGAAAAAAAACTGATTTACACTTTATTTAGCTTCCCTTTGTATAAAAGTGAGTCCTCCCTCAATATTGCTTGTAATTTCATATTGCTATGCAAATTACCAAAATTTTGCAACAAAATACATGGTAACAAAAAAGTGGAATAGTTCCTCATTTTGTTTGTGTGTGATGTCTACATACCCAGTGTGTTCTGTATCATACCTACATTGTCAGTATCAGAGAGATCTCAGTCCTGGAGAATCAGTAGGATTTAACTGTCATCATGAAGAAACAGTCTGGAAGTTGATGATATTTAAATAGTTAAAGGAAAAAAATTTATAAGTGATACAAAACATGGTAAAATTAAACAGTGCAGAGCTTGAAGTAGTTAACTTAGGTTGATCGTTTTTCATAACATATGCATTACAACACATTAGACACAAAACAGTAGGATGTGGAGGTTCAGGTTTCATGTGTAAGAAGCGTATGACTGAGCATCGAATTAAAGTTGCTAAAATTTAAAGTAACACTGAATATCTTCTTTCCATTTTTAGGATTACATGCACAAAATTAAGATCCAATAGAATAGATGAAGGAAAGTTTTAGATAGTTTCTTATTTGTGTTTGGTCCTATAAGCTGTAGTCAAGTGTGTCTGATGGATCGAGTCAGAAATCTTACTTTTACAATGCACTGAAGTCAGAAGTTGCAAAATTATGGTTGAGTACCCGGGTACCCGACAAGTAATGTGCTAGGGGCATCCAGGTACAAATTTTCTACCTGGTGAAAACACTTTTCTAATTGTAAAACTGAAATGCTGAAGCATGTATACTTATTCTCATTGTACACTTGGGGGATATTTCATATGGCAAATGACATATTGGAAAGTTCTGCATGTGTGCTGTCCATTTGTGGTGTTATAACATTCTGTCTCACACAAGTACAATTACACTAAGAATCTGCTTTCTGCTTCAGTTGGTTTTGTAAATCAATTTTGCTGGCTGCAGATAATATGTCCACCTATGAAAAAGATGGTTGAATAGCTGTTATTGGTTGGCATTGTAGGGAAAGATGTAAGGTTGTAAGTGCATGGCATCATTGGTTTACCAATGTTTTATTTTCATTACATTTCTAGTCCATATTGAAGGATGACCGAAGTATCCAAGCTCTCATTCTAAAGGTGGGTGTCTTTGTATCAGCTAGTCCACAGGACAGTATAAAAATAAATTCCGTCTCACAATTTTGCAGCTTTCAGTGAGATAAAATTTCAAGTCTCAGAAATCAAACCTGTAACTAAAAAGATTTCTTTCCAGAATATTGAGATGTGTTGGAGAAATAACATATTCAGCCATAACACATAATATCTGGACTTTTTCAGTTTTTTTTTAATGATGATTATTTTACGTAATAACTTTCAGGTTTGTGAATTCTACCGGTCTGAAAGATTACATTTGATTCATGCTGTAAAGCTGGTCATTAAATTTTGCCAGGACACAGAACACACTTACCAGGTGAGGAAAAATACAGTTTAGAGATGTTTTAAATTTTAAGAAATGGAGAATAAATGGTACTGGGACCTTTTACTTTTGATTAATCCTAGAGGTTATGAATTGAGTCAAAAAGTCAAAATAGTAATGTTAACAAGAAACTTAACATCAGATCAATGACTAGAAGTAGCATCCATGCTAGCATGGATAACTGAAGTATGTGTGGAATGTCAGCTTAAAGGCCAAGATAAAGCAGCCTTATACTGTAGGGATGAAAAGTATAAGACATATCTCCAAAATAGAAAAATATCGTCCAAAAATTTTGGGAACCTATCAGTTTCATTGAAATTGTAGAATGGTTTACATTTAGACTTATAGAGTGACATCATGCGTATCCTATGGAAAGTGAAAAAAGAAGATCAGATAGATTTTCAGAATGTGTAATATGCCACCCATTCCACACATGATATCATGCATGAGAAGGTCTCTCGATACTTCTGACCCCTAACCTTATTTTATGACTCCTCCTAACAAACCTTGTGATATGATATCATGCATGATAATGTCTTCTCGAGAAAAATGTGACACATCACAAAACAAAATGTGAGGATTTGGTGAATGTTCAGACAAGTTGACATGATGTATAGTTGACACTGATGTATTACCTTTGAGGGTGAGTTCTCCTAAACCAAATTATAAACTAATACTTAAACAGCTGAAACAAAGTAAGTGTCAAAGAAAAATGAAATGTTTTCCATTAGTATATCACTGTTTGTACCTTATTGTAAGGAACCAACAAAGCCTTGATTTTCACAAATTTTGTCTACTAGATGTCAGAATCAACATTCTGCATTAGTGCTTACAGCAGGGAATAATTTATGCGGTATCGCATCGCAATTTGCTACTCAAGCTAGCTAAACTGCTATACAAATACAAAAATGTATAGCACTTTTTGTGTATATTACCATGAGGCTTGCAGTGATTAATTACACTTAAGATTAACCAAAAATTTCTCAAAACTGCTATGCAAAATTGGAATACTCCCTGTAATGGTCATAATCAATTAATTGCCAGTAGTCACAGTTATACTTTGAAAGTTCGAAAAATCTTTGTCAAAACCTTAGTAGTAGTTACATGACTGCAGGCACTACACACAAATATTCTGTTAAAATATATTCTACCTGTCAAAAATATTACTGAAGCAGTTCATCACCAAGTATTGGATAAGCACAGTGATAGTTTGTTCACAATACTGCACTTACCTTGCACATGTTATCTATCAATTGATCTTATGTCAAAACTTAGATTTGTTTTGGCCATATTTTAACAATATAAAGTAACCATCTTTACAGTAAACCAATTATAAAGTAAGCAAGTGTAACCAGTTAATCTCCTTGCTGCTCAATTAATCTCCTTGCTGCTCAATTAATGTACTACACAAGAAAGAGTTGACTGTGTTAAGATGTTTTATTATAGTCTATTTTATCTGTAGGGAGAATATTATGACTTCATTGAGGATTTGCAAGGCAAAGACTTATTTGGGAAGCTTGTGGCCCAGTATAAAAACAGATTTGAAACTCCTGCACCCGAGAAACAGACACATACCCCCCTCATGGTAAGTCACACTTGTTTCATTGTATCTCATCACTGAATCTCACTCAAAACACTTTGATTTAAATACTGTACTTAGTAATACTGTCTGTGTAGAGGGAACCAAAATATAGTAGTTTTGTCTACACTTGCATTGTATCTCAGTTAAATACAAGGCCAGAGTAACAGATATTAAAAAAATTGGCCATAAATAGACTTGGAGAAGCAGCAAATACAATTCTTTAGGTCAGCAACATTGACACTCTTCTTATTTCTAATTTTCGTACATTTTTTGTTTAACTAAGTTACAATTGAACTGAAACTTTTTTGTGTACAGCAATAGGAAATTGTATGGATGGTAGGACTAATGGCTAAAAAAGTAATTGTGCTTAGAGAGAAAGAACTTTTCATAAAATATCAACCTTTAAACTTTCCGTGCCTGCAATGCACTGGTATATTGGAAGTCAGCGTTCCTCATTAAAGAGAGATTCCTTGATAGTGGGCAGGACTCTTTTGATAAACCTAAATAGCAAGTATTGCAGCCTGTTCCCTGAAACAGAGTGTAACGGATTGCAAGAAACCAGAAATCTTCATCATCAGCCGTGTATTCATAGGCCAGTTTTTTCATCAATATTATATTCTATAGACATTTCTTATAGATTATGAAAGCCTTGGCCCTTTAAAAAAATTAAAAAATTATCAGACATAACTTTATGAGTGTTCTGATGATCATCATCACCATTGGCTCATGCCAATAAAATGTGAATGGTAATTTGGTTGCATTAATGCATCAGTCAACCCAAGGACAAATGGTTACCATGTGTGTCAGAAAGATTATTAATGAACAATACATTTTTGGAAAACAGAGAATTATAAGAAAATAATTTACCATTCATTGGAATGTAAGAATTATTCCATTTTTCAAAACTGTAACTACTGTATCCATAGGGGATACATATGAAATTTGACATTACGCTTGCGCAACTTAGCTAGATAAAGGTATTTTGGATGTTTCTAAAATCAGTGGACTTTCAGATGCAGTTAAATAGGAAACCTGTAGCTACTTCTTTCAACTAAAGCCAAAGAATTGTCAGACTTTTCTTAAATTACTAACCGATGATATCTCTTTGCCTATTCTCCCATTCAGACTGAGAGACAGAAAATTCGATGGTGTGTTCAATGTTTGAGGGAGCAGGTTTGTTTTATTTATTAAAAAGGGACATTTTCTTTTAACTTCTTTGTTTCATATTTGTTCATCAGGGCAAAGTGACAATTGCAATATTTACAGGCTTGTAATATTTTTATTCACTTGCTCAACAAAATGTTGAGTTTAACAGCACCAAGCTGATATCAATTTCAGCTTGAAATTAACAAGGACTGCACAAGGATTTAACGAAATCAGGTGGTGTAATACCCTCAAGCAGAAAATAACCAACTGCCCCTCTCTACTAACCCTCAGATGTATAAACTTACTTTAATTGCAAAGCCTGATATATGCCTGAAATAATATGAGAATTTTATATTCACTTCACTTATCTTTATCAAACAACATAATCAAGATTTGTGTGTGTGTGTGTTCATGTGTGTGTATGTACGGTATATCTTCCCTTTGTGTGTAGTTAGATAAATTGTTTTTATAGTGCTTTGATGAATTAGGGTAGGAATTTTGCATAAATTTGTCGATGAATTCAGGCAATTTTATTGCCCTGGAGATGCAGGAGCCCATCAACTGGTTCTTTCGGATACTGTAAATATATTCCTTAATCAGTGAGTCTGCTTATTAAATAATAATAAAAGTTTTGTACCATCAGCTCTGTTTGATCCTTCATTGGGTCAATTCAGACCAACAAGATTTGTTTTTGTTTTATGATTTCAGTTCTTTACAGAATACTTCAGAAGTGCCTCCTCACACCCACTAACAATACAGTGACTGTTGTCTTATTTTTTTTTTTTTCTTTTTGCACATAGGTGGAAATTTTGGAAATCATTCTACTCTACCTTCACGGACATGACACACCTTTAGATTATTTACTAACTCTGACGAAGCTCTTTCAGGTAAAAAATTCTTACTGTTCAAGTTGAGTGGTGTCTTTGAAGTTTACACACCTACAATGTAACAGAAATTCACTGTGATGTCAATAAATTGGTAGTCATGATTTTAAATAAAAGGGCTTGACATAACCCAGGCATAGATGGCAAAAATAGTTGTGCTTTCTGAGTTTGCCATGGTGCCCTAAAAAACACACATAGCAGACAGCAAAAGTTGCCATCATGGCAGTTTTATTTTGCCCTCTGTGCCCTTCTTTCACTGTTGTATGTTATCAGTATTGTAGACAATCTGCAGTGTAGAGTGTTATAGAACATTACAAGTGTTGTAAAAAGGAAGCAAGAAACACAAACATTATTCTGTGTTTAGACTACCAAATTAAGAAGGTCAACTGAATTTCATGATGTATCCGTAATGCAAAGGTGTACTTCTGAGGCACTTTCTGTATGGTACTTTTTCTCTAATATGGCAGTACTGTGAAGATTAAAATGGCTGCCATGCCCTTCCCTCTGACTCATTTCTGCTGACTAACCCGTCCCATTTGCTGAGCTGCTCTTCACTAATGGAACTAATTACTAAAGGCACATTTGCTGTACCCTTTTTGGAACCTATGTCAAGCCCAGAAATAAAGTGACATTTGTCTGTGTGAATCATTTGACAGCAATCAGTGGTACTTGTTGACTTGCTGACAGAAATCACATGTACTTTTGTTTTTGACAGAGACAAGGCTTTGGGACACGTCAGCCATATCGGTATCTATTAGACAATGAAGAAATAGCCAAACAACTAACTCAGAGAATAGGGTAAGTGAAATACTTTGTGCCATTTATCTTTTTACTATAGGGTTGATTCAAACTGCAGAAAAATATAATGCCTGCTTAAGATGTTTTTATACAGCAATATTGATTTCCCAAAATTTGGCTGTAGATGTTATTCTTTGTGCTCTTATCCTGTGTTTTGTTTTGTTGTTGTTTTCAGTTTTTTTACCAGGGTGAGAAAAATGCAAGTTTTTCACTTTGAAATTTGCATTTTCTTTTGACAGGTTTCTATGTTCTATAATTGTCATCGAATGTATGGATCTCTACTCCCTGATGGATGCTACTGATGAGAGCAGGTAAGATCCCATTCTGCTGTCAGCTATATCTTTATTATATGGCAATGATTGTGATGTATTAATGTATACAGGTATGATTGGACTTTTAATGACTTGTGACAGTAACCCCCCCCCCCAAAAAAAAAAATTAAAAACATCCATTTTAATCACCTCATGGTTGAGTTTTCATGCTTTAATACCAAATATAAAGTTAGTGTGTGAAAGGTATGCAAATTTAGAAGAGACTGTATCTTCCAATGGAAGTATTGCCTACATAACAGGCTGTACCACATATTCCTTGTTCGGTCATATCCCTAATGCCTGCCAAAGTGATGTCATTGTAAAAAGTATGTCATTGTAATACTTTACTCATTCCCTGGTAGTACAAACTGCACAGGTGGTGATGCATTACAGTAATGATTGGATTTCTCAGGTTTTAGTCTAGACCTTCAAGTAACCACTGCAGGAGGACACACACTCACTCTATTAACAATAGCATGAATAATGAGAGAGTACATGAATAAGTCATATTATGGTAATAAAGTTTACATCTAAAATTGTACACGGTCCTCTTTGCTTCGGTGGACAGTGGTTTGAGGAGCTGAGCAAACAAAGTCTGCTCTGTGGGGTAATGAACTTGACCTCATTACAGATATGCAATAAGTTTTTTTTTTTTCAGAAGAACAGTTCACAATTTAAGATTAAGGTAAAGGCAGGGTCTAATTAGACCTTTAGTATTATGTGTTGTTTGCTTTCTTCTTTTTGTCTCTGCCAGCATCCACAGTCATAAGCTGATACAAGACAAACACCTTTCTGAAGTAGGTTTGCATCTTTCTTAGCATCGTTGCTTTACTGCTTATGGCACAATAAAATGTCTTTATTATTGCAATACAATGTTTGAAGGTTCAATTATTGGCCCTTGCAATCTTTTCATTGAGCAAGGCAGTATGTTTTTAGTATCTCTCTCAATTCAGGTGCTTCTTTCAGGGTCTTTTGTCAATTTTACACCGTTTACTTTAAGGTAGTTTAGAAGCCAGTTTAGAAGTGATTAAAACCTATATTAATGAGATGATTTGCATGTCTTATTCATCTTCTGCAGGAATTTGGAAAGTTACTACATAGCCTTGGCAATGCTCAATCTCATGCCCCAATTTTGATTTCTTGGATGGCTATATGTTCCCTCTCTTGGCCCCCAGAGCAACTTCATAGAGTTAAAATGTTTGGGCAAAAGGCATTAAATCTTCAAGTATTTGGATACTTGGATACAGAATTGAAAAGTATGGCTGCTTCCAATGACAGAGCTGTAAGTGGTAGATTTAAATTAGTTGTGAAGATTTCAAAACAAAACAATCATGCTTATCTATGACTAGAATTATAAACTGCTAAAGTGCTGGCATCTAAACAGTGTACCCAGTTAAAAGCATTTGTACTTATACGTGCATTAATAATATATGCTATGTGCATGCATTTATTTGTGGTAGTCCAGCACTTCAGTTTTATCATAGTCTTGATCAGACTTAGAGCAGGTACTCTTGTGTTCCACATGTACTGGTGAGAAAGGATTCATACTAGTACACATACTCACAAATGCATTGACACAAATATCCCAACTTTGTACACAACTTTTTGTATCCTTGGAAAAATGTGTGCACTCGCACTCAGACTTACAACAGAATATTCTTCACTTGTATTCACACTCATGACATTGTGCTCATACTACATGTGTGGTCAAGATTCTCAGATTCTCACTTATGATTTTTTTATGGTAAAGTCATAATAGGCTAGGCTCCATGATCAGTTTTTTTTTTTTTCTTTTGGTACATAATGACATGATTCTTCTAGGCGGTAAAATATTTTTCAGTGGAAAAAAGCAAGTGCCTATCACATTTTCAAAGTTACACTGCTCTTTGGAGTTTAAAGGTGAATGGTTTAAATTTTTAGACCTGCTCTCAGTTGTGTTAGACTCTTACAACTTTAACTGTTAAAGAGAACTTTTTTTGCTGTGTGTCTAAGGTGGAAATTGCACATATTATTTTTGAGTAATTGCCCTTGCATATAACACATTGATATTTGGTGTGTGAGGTCGATTTCATGGAAACATCAAGTACTATATGAAGTGGAAAAAAGTCATGGCATTTAGGTTATTTTAAAATGATAAACTTGGTATGAAAGTTTCCCGTTTAAAAAGTCAGTTTAGCTAAGTGTAATTAGAAAAATCTTTTGAAGTACAGTACTTTTAAGTCCCTACTTATTTCATCAATTAAAAGTAGTGAAAAACCTGTTACCATAGTAATATTATCTGGCTACATTTTGATCCTAAGTTCAGAATGTGGTAACCTCCTTGCCCAAGTTCTCATTGCCACAGTGTTTGGACATACAGATAATTTTCTGGCCTCTTATCATCACATTCTTTTTGATGGGAAACTTTCCCAGTTTTGGACATCTTTAGGAAGGATGTTGTAATAGATGAGGTGTTTGGTATGAACTTAAAGCAAATTTGTACAATTCAATTGAATTTGATGCTATAAAGGAAAAAAAAAAAAAAAGCATGATCGTGTTGGTTTTTTTTATTCTGCAGGTTCCTTCTTTAGTGGCTCACTCAGTTACATATGCTCTGGTGTCTCTACTTCTGTCAACATTTCAGGAAGAAAGCCTTGGATCTACCAGGGTAAGATATTTCCAGTATCACAAATACAAGAAAGTAAAATGAATCCAACTAGAGTGCTGTGATATCGTTAAAAGGAGCATGGTGTAATTACATTACATCAGTATAGTTCATACCAAAATGTATCTTAAATAATTTATACCCATTCAGTGGCAATAGCTTCAATTATTACCTATTGCAACAGTTAGAAATGTTAAGTCAATGGACTTCAGCTTGGGCCAACAAATTATTCATGAGCCTCAAGGCGATGAGTTTCTTTTTGTGAGACACTTCTTTCTTGAAAGTAATGTAACACAACTACCACGTTGAAGAATTCCTTATCATTTTTTGGATATAAATCATGGTTTTAAAGGCATTAAAATTTTCCTTGCTGCATACTAACCACCCTGAAAAGTGTTTTGCATTTCATTAGTAGTAAAGTGTAGATTTAGTTAACAAGGCCATATTTAGTGGTTCACAGGTATATATTGACATTTAATGAAATTACAGCTACCAATGATGTGGGAGTGAATAAACAATTTTTTCAGTAGCAAGTGGTGATAAAGTCACAATGAAATGCCAGAAAGAAATGATAGCTGTGACTTAAATGCCTAAACAGTGTACAGGAAGGTTGTACCAGTATTAAATTCTTTCGGTATTCACGAATTGTAAGAAACACCGTTCCCGTGGACAACTTAAAGGTGGTTCCACTGCAGTAGCAGTATGCACAAAAGGATAATTATATCCCTCAGTATCTGGTAGGTGCACTGAGCTGATTTAGAGAATTGCAAGCTGCTCTCTCCTTAAGAAATCTTGTTAACTAGTGAAGAATGTCTCACACAAAATTTGGCCTAGTCATGGTTTGTAGGTTTTGGAACTAATATGCGTATAGCAGTGGTACAGTTACTGACATGTCATCCCCCAAACCATTTATTAAAGATTATGTAAAGTACTGGCCCTTAAAACTGTCAGCTAACATTTTAAATAGTAAAACCTTATTTAAATATTAGGATTAGTTATGTTAAGGCACATGATGTACTAACTGTACAATAATGTTGCCAATCAAAGTACTTTGAGATTGTTTAACTCTGATATACACTCTAATATGTCATCTCCTGGACAGTTGCTGTACAGAATCTGTCCATAGCAACTCCTCACTCCAACATCAGATAGTGAAAAGATACAAATAGTTCTTGATTGAACATTACATTTTTTGGTAATAATAAGACTAGGAAGAGACAGTAAAAGGTGTGTGACCCAATTAAGTGCATATTTTAGATAAAGTGCTTCAACAACAATAATTGGATGTATTGTATAATTACAACTACCATCACTTGTTTTTCTTTAAGGACCTTACTGAATTGTTTGTCCAGTTACTTTGTCAACCTCATCTTTGTCAAGATTTTTGGACTGCAGTAAGTGAAATTCTATAATTTACAAACAGTCTTATTATTGAGATCCTCATAATAGAATGATTGGCTTGATTTTTGTTAAGAAACAAAATTGGTAAACTCTGAATGTTTTAAGATTGAGATTTGTGATGTGTGTATGAAAGCAAAATAAATAGAGCAGGTAGTTTTACTTAAAGTGAAGAGTGTGGTTCAATAAATGTTTTGATATCGATGTCAATTATGTGTGTTGTTCCTAGAAATTTTATTGATATGACAAAATTCAATCAGAAAATAAATTTGTGATCACAATATCAGCCAAAAAAACCTTATTAACTGTGTTACTTTTCTAAAAGGTGAAATTTGGATGACTATGAGAGTGACAAGTTGAGATTTTGCACAAAACAAGCATTCAGCAAAATGCCACCCTTAAAACTCTTTTTCTTTGTCAGGATTTTGAAGGCAGCCAAGGGTCTCTCCTCCATGCATCCGTTGAAGGATTTCCTTTTGAATTTTCACCTTTGATGAACTTGGCAACATCCCTTGCTACTGAAGGCAGTAAGAGGGTAAGTATAGGACTCAACCAGCCACTAGGATTACCAGATGTTGCATACATCAGCAGATGGACAATAACTGTTCATACTAAATCATAATAAAAGTATAGTTAACTACTTAATACAACCTTGAACCAGACCAGGAAACTATATCCTGATATCTCTGGAACTTGACCCACCTCAAATTCAAAAACATTGCAGTTCAATGTTCATCGCCAAAGGCAGTATCTGCTAAGATTAGAATGTCTAAACTTCACCAAGGTACAAAACATCAGACTTTAATAGAACATCAACCAATGGTGTGAAAGAAAAATTTAATATTTGGACTGGCTGATGTTACCCATGTCAGATGAGCCCTAGTATTGACCATTTGGTTGTGAATCAAATCTTTACTTGTAATACAAATACTGATGTGAGTTTTAGCCTTTCACATTTAGCAGTAATTTTAAGGGTTAATAATGCAATCACCAGAAGATGAATCTATTGAAATCAGATATAGTAAATGGGAATAGTTTGCAGCCAGTCTACACCTGTTCATAGGTGCACAACAAATGTACACTACTAATGCTTAAGTGTTGACACCTGAATGAAGGTCTTAAATGGACAACCTAGCAACAGAGATTGGATATTGTTACTTAACATGTTGTTGAGTCAAAGAATTCATATCATTCTTTCTTGTTTGCTAGATTTTCAAGCTGTTTTCTTGCCTGCCTACATTCTTGGAGTCTCTGGACAATAACCGTGCTGAAGACATTGAGAATGTCAGAAATGGGCGATGGAGATTGGAACGAACAAAGATTGTTGCTAAAGAAGGTTACTTTAGAGTTCCGTGATTTAAGCTTAAACACTTCACCATCTTTTAAAGCTTATTTCCAGGAAAAATTTGAGATGGAGAAATATTAAAGGAAAACTTCATCTCAACTTTTTGTGAAAGTAAAAAGAGAATTATGTGGTGTTTTAATCATATTTTTGTCTTTTGGTAATAAGGTTATCTCTTCTCAGTTAAATGTGTCATTGACATTTGTTTTCCTTTGTGTTCCGTGAAGGTGAAAGGTCATTGGGATTTACCATTCCTGCTGGGACAGAGGGTCAGCTCATTAACAGGCCACAAAAACATGGTGAGTCTGTGACAAGTGTAAACACTTCAGATCATGAAGAGTTGTCCGTCATCTAACCTGAACCTTGGAAAGAAAATTTAGGACTCAGGAAAGGCTTAATTTTAAAACTGCCTTTTGTTAAGAGCACTGTAGTACTAGTATGGAGCTGACTCCTGAAGTTCTCATGTATGGCACATCAATCTTTACATACAAGCAATTGGCCTAATCTTCAACATAATGATTTACAGTTCAAGGAGTTTGTACAAATGCTCTTTCATTATATCTGCAAGAAAATGGTATTAAGTTGCTTAAGAAGTGTACTGCTTCAGGTGTCTTGTAAAGAAATTGGAAACAAGAGACATCACTCATTGAAAATACTGATATGCTGTTTTGTCCACTTAATTTTATTTCTTTTAAACAGCTACTCCCCTCATCAAGTGGGAGGTGGAATACGATGCCTGGCAGCTGTTTGCTTGTCTGGTGGATTGGCTTATACAAACAGCTCAGCAGGGGTCTGTATCTGGTAAGTAACACCCCTTCATGTCTGGATAGTGTTCAGAGGGAGAGGATTGGTCCCCATTCCAAAAGCTAACTGGATAAAGATTACTTCCATTAGCAAGCAAATCATACAATCAAAAGTTAATAAAATGGTTTTTGTGTAAGGTAAGATTTTGGTAGCCATAATGCCTTGAATGTACAAAGGTAGCTCTCAGTTTTCTCAAATAGCAGTTTTTATTTTACCCCTTGAACACTCTCATGTTACACCCCAAGCAAGTTCCAATTTCAAAATGGATTTCTAATCCATGTTTTCATTCTTTTCATCAAATACAATCCCTATCCATTTACATAGGGATAAAAGCTGAAAATGCCAACTCCCCCGATGACACAAGACTATTTAGTTACCACTGCAGTTTGCAGCATTTACTCAAAAATGTAGTGGAAATGTGTACTGTCACACATGAGGAGCTGTCTAGATAAGGAGGGAAATTCCATTTTGAAAATGGAACTTGTTCCCATACTTTCAGCACCATATATCAGCAGTACCAAACACACACACAGAAGGTCACTAATGATAAGTATTACTTCTTTGTTAGCAGATACTCAAATTGACAAAAGTAACGAGTTTAACACAATTCAAAATAAGGTAGTTAAGTACACCTTGAAGGTAGTGATCTGTCTTTTGAGTGAATTCTTTGCTCAGTAGGAATGAGACTAGAATTCCTTATTACATTAACCAGTGTGAAAAGAATAAAAACCCACCCAAGGATATTTTTTTTTTTTCTTATTCAAATTCATTTCTTCCCATAATTGTTCTCCAATAAATGGTCTTCCTGTGATGAATGTTATAAACTGTGCTTATATTTCTTTGCATGTAAGAAATTGTTGTGAATGAAGTCAGGGATATAATAAACCTGGTGGCAGCTCTTCTCGAGTCCAATTGGTCACTTCATAGGAACCTACAACCAATCACAGACAGCCTTGGACCATTACTCTCCAGGTGAGTGCAGTTTATGTGATCATGGGAAGCCAAAGATGAAAAAAATTCCAACTTGTTTCTTTGCTGGCTTTTCACAGGGTGAAGTGTAAATTCACTAAAGCAGAAATATTTTTTTACAATTGTTATTTTTATATTTTGCAGTGTTTGTTGGGGATGGATCTTTGTACTTTGTATTAATTTTTCCAGGAACATCATGAAAAAGCTGTGTTAAAGGAATGGAGTGGTGACCTCCCTCCCCCCACCCCCTGTCCAAAGAGAGACATCCTTATATAAGGGTATGATGATGATACACGTTAACAAATGTTGGAAGTTATTACTAACCATACTCTTAAATTGTCTTGTTTCTTTTTTTACACAGTCTATCGTCCTTACATTCCCCACCTCTTCAACTGATTGCAGGCTGTTTAAAGTGTCTCAATGTGATTGCTAGACAAGAACCACAAAAGGTATGCATAACTTTTGGACTGCCTCTCTCCCTCCAAGAGAGTATCATCCCACCTTACACATCAAGAAAAAGATAAAGTATGAATGCCCAAAAAGATACATACTAGATTATTTGTTGTTTGAAAGATTAAAGCTGTGAAAAGCCTGATGAAATAACCTTTGAGGTTTTATGGGACTTAGTAAAGCCTGGAATAAAGAAAAAAAGTCACTGCTCTAGGTCATATAAAGCTATGACTTTGCATAAAAGTGAAATTTGAACAGAATGGTCAGAAAGTACAGAACATGAAGCTAATTTTGAAACTTTTTTGTAACAAATTGATCCAGCAGATGCTAAAGAGCTTTAGTTGTATCTAATAAGTGAACTGTTGAAAAGAGGTAACTTGCTGGAGAAAATGTCCAAAATAATTTAGACAATTTGTCCACACAGCCTAGAAGTCAAGAAGTAGAAAGATGTACAAACGTTTTGCCCTTCATAATTAATATTTACCATGGGAACCTGTTGTCTGGATAAAATGTGTGAGAGATTTCTCGGCTTCAGTATCCATGGCACATACAATCTATTTCAGTTTGCTGCAAGCTCTTATATCATGTGCTTTATCAGGATTGTGTCTCATCTTTCGTACAGAGTGAATCTCAAAATTCAGTAAATTTCATCATAGGTATATTGTAAGCTTTGTGGCCAAGTAGGCTTACTTTGTCATGTACTTGCTATGTATACTTATACCAAATGTTCCATCAATAGGTGTGGCAAACACTGCAGGACTGTGGATTCTTCCCGCAAACTGGAAACTTATACACTGATGTTGACTTAGCTGTCAGGTAAAAAAATATCTAATAACTATTCACTCTGGTAAAAACTCTGCTTGCATTTTTTGATTCCTTGCCAAAGGCAGGCAAGGAATCTATGCGATGGTGATGTCGTGTTTGTGTGTGTGTATGCGTGTGTGTGCGTGTGCATATGTGTGTATGTGACGCCTAGCTTGTAAACAAGATATCTCAAGATAGCAATGGCCGACACTTTTCATATTTGGTATATAGATTCGTCATATTGAGAGGAAGAACCCTATAGTTTTTGGTGGAGGTCAAAGGTCATCTGAGGTCACCAGAGGTCAAAAACCGAAAACCTTGTAAACACAATATCTCAAGTTAGCAATGACCGACAC
>WURT03642386.1:0-19859 GCA_009936505.3 Holothuria glaberrima | reverse complement strand
ACGTGCTGCTATATGAAACCCTCACAACACTTGAGCCTACACACTCTGTTCATGCATAGATAAAGCACGGTAGGATCATGAATGGTGTGAAATGGTCAAGTGCATACATTGAAATATTGTGGGCGTCCGGGTAATGCTTTTTACTGTTCGTCTGTGAACGACCTGGGCTAAGATAATGATATATATTGAAAGTGAATATACTGTAGCTCAATTATCGAGACGCTTAGCTTTGCACCAAAACTTATTGAGCTGTACTGTAGCATCCGAAAATCTGAAAGTAGCACCCGAAATCAAATTTACGGGGGCGATTTTTTCTTTGAAGTAGCACCCGAAATTGAAAAAGTAGTTCAAGCCCTGGATATAGTGCAAAATATACCCTGCAATGGCATGAGATAGTTAGACTCATTCATATTCCCTTCTCACCACCCCTTCAAAATAAGTGCTGTCGGAAATTGGGGTTGCTGGCATGGCCCGACGCGCTGTCCAGAAAATTCTGTCGCCACCCATGGTCGGTTTACTAATTTTGGCTTTCGAAAGGGTCATTTCTGCGATAAAACCTCAAATTTTCGGTACCCTTTGTCCACTCTTCCTCAGTTCCGTTACTTATAGCTAATAATGTGCAAACCCTTTCCACCTTTTCAAGTAACTTAATAAGTAGAATTCATGGATTTATGTAAATGTCAGGAATCTCATCTCATTTCGCTAAACTTGATAGTTAATGTTCTCTTGTGTCTGTTGTGTGGTATGGCTAGGGACTCAAGGAGAGAAGTACAATGTAAGTTGTGCCTGATAGGGACCAACTGTCCGAACAATTGACCTATACAGTAATCTTTTAATAAGTACAGATTCTTTTTAGTGTAGGCTTACCCCAAAAAATTTTGCACGCTTTTCTATAGTTTAGGTTCTGGAAAAAACATTAAATCAGCACAAAACTATTTTCCTCTAACATACACAAATTTTATGACATATATATACCTCACAACGGCATGGTATGGAGTCTCCCCCCCCATCGAGCAAATCCTGGTGCTACCCTAGAGGGATGAGAAAGTTTCCCTTCCTACTAACTTGTATATGTGTTATGAAGAAATATGAACTTGAAAATGGAAGCTGGATTTTTTTAGGGCAGCAACTATTTTTGAGTGGAGGCCATTTTCACTCAGAGAGTGGGTTGCCCCTCTAAAACCCCTCGTAGAACATACTGGGATCTCGTATAAAAAGAAACAAAATTTAGCTCCATTTGCATCTAAGGCCTTCAGGCAAAAAAAAATATACCCCTCCCTTAGGACGGCGGTCCAAAATGGGGACAATGAGTCTGTTTTGGCCCCTCACACAAAAAACCTGGCTACGCCCCTGAATACAAAGGATGGTGTTTAAACTTCTGGGAGAGGACTTATCCCACTTTGAAATTATACTTCTCTTCAAAAACTGTGTAAACTAAGTCATTGCAGAATCAAGACTTAATTGCTTGAAGTGACAGAGCAAGGGAATTCGGTAAGAGGGGGTGAGAATGGCCTTGTAGGCGCTTTGAAGTAGGTAGATACCGAATGCCTCAATACGGTAAAAACTGAAAAAGGGCACTGACAGGCAATTTGAATCAGTCATGGGATGGGGGGGGGAAGGAAACCATCCAACTATATGGATGCTCTGCCACCACTGGTTGCTTGGATATGATTTCTGAAAACTATTGGGAAACAGAAGTTATCACTTAAACAACTTTCCAACCTTAACACTTTCCATGATAAAATGTGATGTAAGCCTTACTAGAAGAAAACTTTTAAATTATATTTTGTGATTTTCTGCTCATCAGAAAACTCAAAAACAAGCCTCAAATAAAGGTTCAAAAATTCCTTACCAGTTTAGACAGGAAATATACCTTTATGACCATTTTGACATCACAAACTAAAATATCATAAGAACTGAGATCATGACACTGGCAGCAGCAAGTTCTCAAATCCAAAATATGGATGATACTGCCTTATACTAAGCCTAGTTGTTAAAAAATGCTTTCACAAAGCCTTGAAATATTCAGCATATCTTAGTAAAGTTAGATGGTGAACATTCTAAACTAATGTCATCTTACAATAGGTTGCCTAACTAAACATACCCACAGAGTATTCCACTAACTCATGATTACTGATTGCATTATCCTTTCAATGCCAAATATGGTCATACATGAATTTCCATATCTCAAGGTCCTTAAAAATTGCATTTCTATAACATACTCAGCCAATACCCAGAGCAAATTTTTTTTTTTTTTTTTCACCTGACTGCAGAACATACCACTGGATTCAGTATCCATTCACACCAAATTTAAGCTGACAATCATGCTATTTCTTTGGCCTTCCAGTCTTCTACACTTGTTTCCTCCAGTTTAAAGTCACTCTAGGGAACCACAGAAGCAGATCTTAATGGGACCCCATCCACTCATAAAAAGTACTCCCATGTCTATCCCTTATGTTTTTCAGCACCTTGAAGAAAAGCACAAAAAGATGACCTTGACCACTGGTACCAAACATATCTACCATCTAAATACATTTTTGGGGAATGGTGCCCCATCCATCATTTTTCAATCCAAGTTTCAGGTTTACAACTTGTAAAATATATCACCCTTGATGTAGTTCTCCCCACGGTCTACAGGAATATCACCTGCTGGGGTTAACGTACTCATGTCTTGACAAAGAAACCAATGAGCTCCTGACAATTCCTCATAAATATACAATGCAAGGTCTAAGGTTAATGGCAGTATGCCTCTTCAAATGCCTATGATCATGGATAGAAGGGTCAAAAGTCCCTAAAAGTGAAAATTAAAGAGCTAGTGCATTCTAAACAGAGCAACCAACCTAGAACCACAAGAATAGATTCAATGGTCCTATGAATGATTGATTGATCCATTAAATACTTGATTAATCAATTGACTGATGGACTGATTGATTTTTGGGGCACCAAAACAACATATGCCAGCATTAGAATTGCCCTTGTTCACTGGTCAGAGGCTATTTTTTGAAAATGAGCTACTGTACACTAAAACATGGGCCACTGTTCATGACAACTAAAGCGTGCTTCTTTAAATAAAATGTTGGGACTTGTAATCAGATATGTGAAGATGAAGTCACATTTAAGGAAAAAAAATTCTGCAATTTCTCCAGTCCCAAATTACAGATTTTTTCTGACAAAGTAAATGATTTGCAAAAAAGAGGGGCAGTTATTTTTTCCTAATGGACAGCAAAATTTTCCTGACTGACAGCATTTTGAAAATTCACAGGAAAGCCTTCTCCCTTCCCAGAGGTAACACCCCTGAACACCTCCTATTCATTTTAGCAATATAAGCTATTAAATTTAAACTAGAGCTTTAGTGTATGGTACAGGAACTTTGTCACCTATAAAAACAGCATACTTTTTACTGAGGGCAGGATGAACACTTTTAGCACTTCAATACATGTTTAAGCATGGTTACAGTAGAAGCATTCTATTAGAGTGAATTTGCAGAATAGCTTTAAATTGAATTGCAGTCACATTCTGGTACTAAACATTCTTGTTAATCACACTGCAACATTTAAGAATAGAATACAGGCCCAAAGGACTTGATCTTAAGGAATGAGTTAGTGAAAACAGTTGATGATGTATTATTGTTAAAGGTAGAATTGAATGGATTTCTTCATGCAGTTTTCAAGATGATGCATTTTGCGCATGGTGATGATATCAAAAGTGGGTTAGGGTTGCAGCAATATGATGCTTAAAAGGAAACTTATAGTCCCCGGCAACCTCATCTGATTAAAATTGACTTGTTATGAAGTCTTAAATGTGATGTGAACGTGACTCTTTATGCTGTAAGTCTCTCAGCTATGCAAGGATATTTTCATGTCCTAAAGCTGCTTCAAAGTCACCTCTGAGAGGTGACCCACATACCACCTCCTGCCTGTTACTTGACAACCCTCAAGGAATGAGGTCAAAGGTTGGGACAGTCAAGGACAGGTTTTCGCTTAGACTGGACAGCTCTGTCAACTTAACCTTAACCTTGAAAGACTTAAAATTGTTAAGGGTAGCTGCTTGGTGCTCAGAATGTAGTGACAGCTAAGTCAGCATTAACATTTCTGGTAAGGGAAACATCATGCCAGTGTGGTTTGCTTATTGGTGACATTTTACGAGCATCCTAAAAGGCTTGCAACAGTCCCTCTGTGACTTAGCTGTTCTGAAAACTGCCAGTTCAGGTTAATTGAATTTCCACAGGATGGGAATGAAGCCGAGTAGCAGTACGACAGCTCTTATTAACAAAACTGTCACAGATATGCCCTCAATGAGTTAAACAGCTGGTTTTTAAAGGGGCAACACATTTGTGTTAGGTCTTTAAATACATGAATAATTTCATATATTTGTGACAAGATTTTCACATGCTGGACACAGTAATACTGACACTGTGCAGCTGGGTGCCCAGAACTCATTTGAGGCTGATCTGAGGTATGGCAAGATCTGACCACATGTTTAAAGAAACTACAAGTAAAATTGGCAAAGGATTAGTGCTTAAGAAGACTGGAGTCTTTAAAGCTTGAGAAAAAACTGAAATTTATTAGCTTATATCAAGAATCACCATGGTGACACATTCCAATAGTATAATTTACTATAGACCATTATGCCTCCTTTCAGAAAAGGATCAACAGTAAAAAAATTCAGAAAAAATTCAGACTGTTCTTATGGCAAAGCATTACCAATTACCAAGCTGACAGAATAAAAAAAAAAAACAAAAACAAAAAGACGAACACAATTAAACCAAACATGTCATGGTATACCATGAATGAAGTGAGCAATACAAGGTCTATTGATGTAAGAAAAGAAATTCAACTATCGACATTAGAATACAACACGTTGAAACTTATAGTTATTAATGGAAAATAAAACAATGATCAAATTCACAAAGTAAGATGTTTGAGCTTAATTATTTCTGTTTTTCTTTTTTCCACCAAAAATTTCAATTATATGATATCCCTGAGATCATCAAAACTGGATGTGCTAGAGGATTTTTGATCTAAAAACAAATATTATTGGTAGACAGGAATGAATACTCCCAAGGAAAAGGAAAACAGAGGCTCTGATAGTGCTATGAATCAGGAGCGGGCCATACATACAACTGATGGTCATGTATAAACCACAACCTTTAAAAAAAAATCACCCCACACTCTCTGAGATGCATACACTTACATGCACAACTCTTAGAGACAGTATCTCTGGATCAAAAGCATTTGATCAGTGATATTCACACGAGTTTTGAGGCCAATAGGCCAATATGGCATGATCCAAGTGGCTGCCTTATTATTGTATATTATCCACAGGCCACTGTGGCATGACACATGGGCCTTGCAAACTTTCAATGATGTGTGACTTTTAACAATATAATATTCTGTGTCCCTCCTTGTCATGCAGTTCATCATTTAAAAACTCAAGAAATGATACTTTATGACTGAGAGAAGTTAATACTTATCACTCTATGTCCTGACATCATGAAGCTGTAATAGCTCATCATTCAAGTTAATACTTATCACTCTATATCCTGACATCATGAAGCTGTAACAGCTCATCATTCAAGTTTGTAACTCAAGAAAAGAAACATTCCTGGAAGAGTTTCAAAATTTGCACATCTTACAAATAAATATCAATATTGAATTGTTCATGGGAAGACCTACTTTCTAAAATTTGTAAACTTAAAGAACAGCAGGCACGTGATAGATGATTTCAGCATCATCTGTATGGAGACTTATCACACAGTCAGGAACTCATGACAAATCCAATGATAAATGAAGTAGAACTGATAAATGAAACTATCATTGCAAAACTGACAATGAATTGTTTCATGACCTATAGTTAGTAGATTGACAATTTTTAGAGGAAGAATGGGCCAAGAAAAAGGAGTATAGGGAGGGGAAAAATTTTCCCCAAGACACATCCAGTCTTCCAACTTCAGAGTGCCAAGTTGGCCATTGACAGAAGCAGACTAAGCTGTTTTAAGGGAAAGGGGAAAGCGCCACAATTATACATATATATACCCTAAATTCTAATGCACATGCATTTTTTCCAATTTTAGGAAGTTTATGATCAACCATGTGTTTGTACTTTACAGTAACAAGTGCCAACAGTTCTCATCTCTTAATAGTTGAGTTTTTATTGTACGCCTGATTTCAAAGGAGTGGAATGTGGGGATCATAAGGCTACACATTTTCATGTGTAACAAATTGTCATTGCACTTAGTCTGAACCATCAGTACATATTAACCAGCCTTATCGTATGGACATAGTACCTAGTAGTTAATCTTTACTCAACGGTTACAGTGTCGCAAACTATTAACAAATGAACTGTTAGTGTATATTTTATGTGATGCATGTTTCAGAAACATTACTAAACATTTATGAATTCAATACTTCCTGTCTTGTACTGCTGAGACACACAGAAACATCTGACATGCCTTCAAGGAAATAAATTACGTCACAAGGTCAAGCACTCTGCATTACTTCAAGAAACTAATCTTTCATTGACTTGAAGTTCTGTTTGGGTATAAAATGTCACAATGACAAGTTAAATTTTCCACTGCTTGGATATGGATAAAACTTCTGAGCAACTAAAATAACAAAGGAGGGACAAAAAATATAGCACAGACTAACTGCCTCTGTTTGTTGCCCCTTCTCCCTATCATTACTATGTTTTACTTGAAAAAAGTAGTACTTCCAAAGAGAAATAGGGAGGGCAAAAGGTTGGCATAAAAAATCGATTTCAAAATAAACAAAAACAACACATAAACTGTATTTGATTTTCTACAATATATGAAGCCTAGCTCCTCGGTTCAACATGTTTAGACTACACTAACTTGTGATAAAATGTCACTTTAGATAGTGCAACATATTTGGACATAATAATTAGCAATGTCATAACTTTCTGTCAGGAAGTGTTGTGCTAGCCAATAAAAAGACGGCATGTCCAGATGTTTGTAACTCAACCTCTCTCACATACTTTCACCTAAACCCAATTATACCAATTGATGTGTACAATAATGAGAGAAAGAGAAAGAGCACAAAAATATGTATGAGGAATTAGTTTTCTTAATGCTACCCCTTCCCTTCCCTTTCACCAGACTTTGACACTTTAGAGATGCGAAATTACTGATATTGACTGACTGACTTTACAAGGCTTTTACCCCTTGTTAAGCTATAGCCTACTTCTGTTTTAACCCTAAGAAATACTATAAAAAGGCAAAAGACTGGTTTTTTCTAAAAAAAAAAAGAAAAATGAAATTTATTCTACTGAAAACATGACTGCATTAATGTTACAATCACTGGAGAGAATGAATATCTATCAAGTCAAGTCCCAGCAGCATAGACCTTGCTGTTTGATTCATGTCTATCATTGTGAATATTTTGTTTCACTCAGTTTACTACCTATGAGGAGAACTCTATAAACTGTCTCATAAAACCATGGCCCATAATTCATCCCTTTAAAGCTGGCTAGTGTCACAATGCAGATCATCAGCTCACTTCAGGGCTACAAAAATATCAAGTCACACATGGGGTGGAATGAAACCTGGATATTATATATTTGATAGCATAATTTTGAACATTGCATTTTGAGACTTTTTTATTGGGCGTCTTGTTTCCTTTATTTTTTTTTCTACTTGGGAGGGGGTGGGGTGGGGAAAGAAGAGGAAATAGAAATGGAAAAGTTTTCTACAAGTTTATTTTAAATTTTTTTACTCCTTGCATACTTCTGACATCAAAGGTGATAAAATATATGTGACAGCTTACACTGAGTGGATAGCTATACATCTTAGGACTTCCTTATGTTGAATACAAATGCTTAAAGCCTGAGGTATGTCAACCCCTCCCCTCCCCCCCCCCTCCATAACAGAAAAGAGTCACTTGAATGTGTAAAGAAGAATAATTTAGTCACCAATTTAGGAGTCATTTGTGCCCAACCAGTTAATTCCTGAGTTAATATTCCATGCTGATTCCTTTTATTGTGGAATTTTTGCTAAAACAGCACAAAAAGCCCCATAAAAATCGGATAATCAGCCTACATCCCATGCAAACGCTAGATGCATTTGTCCAGTAGCTGAGAATCTACAAGAATAATGGCTCATCTAGGATATGGCAGGGAGAGTTGTAAGTGATTGGCTATTATGATGTAGTTATACACAGGTCAATGGAGTCCCCACTCCACACTGACCTTAAAGACATTTAAAGGGGCTCATTGAGTTGATATTGAATAGTTTGTGATGAGTTTTGAAGGAAATTATTGCATGGCAAGTCTTCTAATTAGCCTCCCCAGCTAAAAATTCCAGTTGGGTCCAGTTAAACTGGACTGAACTGGACTGTTCTGGAAATTGGACATGTCCAGTTGAAAATTCCAGTTCAACTGGACCCAACTGGACTAACTTAACTGGACTATTTCAACTGGACGGTTCTGGAAATTGGCATGTCCAGTTGAAAAATCAACTGGTACATCACGATAACGATAAGTCTCTAATAATGAACACCCTTAAAATGTAAAACCACGCATGTGCGGCTATTACAAGGGTATTCTTGATGCAATATTATACTTTAAAATGCATTTGAAGCAGGTTCTAAACATCTAGCTAATTTTTACATTTAGAGGCCCTGTTCCAATGTGTCAAGACTTATGTATTTACTAATGTAGAGATTTAGATATAGTTTACATATCAAAAAAGATAAAAACAATTCAGTGAAGGGCTAATCCTGTTCTAAACTGTTAAAGTGTGTTAACTGCACATTTTGGGAATAAATTTGAAATAAGAAATCGTGACAAAACATCCCACAAAAGGCCTGATCTGATAAAATGCATTTTTGCAACATTATGCAAATAAGGTAAAACCAGTTGAATTCGACTGGACTTTTCTGGATGTGTTCAACTGGACTTAACAGGGCTAGTTTAACTGAATTTTACTGGACCAGTTCAAGTAAACATCCTGGACCAGTTCAATTAGACTTTACTGGACTAGTTCAGATGGCGTTTGCTGGTCCAATTTTATTGAACTTCACTGATCGACTGATTCAGTTGCACTTCAATGGACCTCCCATGGTCCATGCAGTTCAACTGGTTTTTATTGTGTTTATTTTAAAGCTCCGTTGAACTTAATTGGGACATTTTGTGATTGGGTAAATTACACTTTACCAGACCAGTTCAAGAGGACTTTATTGTAATCAGTTCAGCTGAACTTTACTGGACCAGTTCAATTGGACTTTGTTTTGCATACTTTAACTGGACCTAACTGGACCATGTCAATAGGACTTAATTGTGACTTGTTCAACTGTACTGTAATGGACCAGCTCAATTGAGATTTATTGTGATTGGTTCAAGTGGACTTTAAGTGTTTTGATCAGTTTAACTAGACCTCACTGGACCAGTTTAAGTGGACTTTCTTGTGATTAGTTCAACTGGACTTTGCTGGACCATTTCAATTGGACTCCACTGTGACCAGTCCAACTGGACTTTATTGTGATTAGTTCAACTGGACTTTCTAGTGATTAGTGTAACTGGATTTTGCTGGACCAGTTCAATTGGACTTCACTGAGACCAGTTCAACTGGACTTTGCTGGACTAGTTCAGTTGGACTTCATTGTGATCAGTTGAACTGGACTATGCTGGACCAGTTCAACTGGACTTCATTTTGATTGATTTAACAGGACTTTGCTGGACCAGTTCACCTAGACTTTATTGTAATTAGTTCAGCTGGAATTTACTGGACCAGTAAACGGACTTTCTTGTGATTAGTTCAACTGGACTCCCCTGGACCAGTTCAATTGGGCATTATTGTGACCAGTTCAACTGGATTTACCTGGACCAGTTTAATTGGACTTCACTGTGACCAGTTCAACTAGACTTTGCTGGACCAGTATAGGATTTTATTGTGAACAGTCCAACTGGACTAGCTCTACTGGACCAGTTCCATTGGACTTTATTTTGATCAGTACAACTGGACTTTACAGGACCAGTTCAATAGAATTTTACCATTATCAGTTTAACTGGACTTTACAGGACCAGTTCAAAAGAACTTTAAAAACAGAGCCAATTCTCTACTACTAGTTCATATTAAGGCAATTTTTAGTTGAAAGTTTACAAAACTTCCATCAGTCCAGCAAATTTAGATGCTTAAGAAAAATTCCACTTCTCAATTTCTTTAGCGAGAGTCCACTTGAACTGTCACTACAGGAGCAAGCTCAGTTGAAGTCCAGTTCAGTCCCTTAAGCAATTTCATCATGAAATTGTGATAAGAGAAAAAGTCCTATTAAAATCAACTGGTTCCAGTCCAGTTGAAGTCCCTTTGAGTCCAGTTCCAGTTCAAATATGGGCAAGTTCCGTTCAAATTTTAACTGGACTTAACTGGAATTTTCAGTTGGGTCATTATCCATTTATCACTTACTGTATAATAGTTACCAAAAATGTGAAAAATTGTAGTTTTAATGGGCTTAAGGGCTTGTAGTTTGCAATGCTCGTCTAAGCCCTTGCTAGGCCAGCCTCTCTGGAAAATACAACTTGTATTTACAACTGAAGACTTGATCACAACAGTTGGGCAATAAAGGTGTGGAGAGCCTCTCAATCAAGTTGGTACAAGCATCACTCACTGGTTGTACTTGAACAGGGGTTCAATATGATAAATGCCTAATGGTAAAAAATGTCCATTTGTAGGCTAATGATTTTAATCATCAATTACTGCATCAATTTGCCATTTTATCTGTGTGAAAGATTTTCAGAATCTCTTAGTTTGACCTTTTACCATCAAGATGTGCATAAAACTCAACAGGTGTGACAAAAAAATCACGAAATTCATAAACCAACTGGACTTCAAAGCATATTGTGTGATGTTGCATAACCTAAATTCTAAGCATCGACATGGAACTCAGAGACTGTAGAATGCCACCTGTCAGTGTATGTAACATCAAATGATGTAATTTGTTGCACAAACATGATGAGAGTGTTCCAGTCATATGCAGTGTAGTGAAGATTTACATGACCAGTGCACTCATCATATGCAGTTAAATGTGATTTCTTTTCTAGGGATAGAGAAAAGAGAAAACATCCTCTGCCCCTTTCCTATCTTAATTCTTGTATCCTTTATTCCATAGATCAGTCTAATAGTCACTTACCTTCTTTGGACATTCCCACAGCCAGGCATTTCTTCCACCTACATAGCTGGCACTGATTCCTGGTGTAAAGTGATATGTCACATTGACCATTGTTGGAGCAGGTGTAAGACTCATGTTGTGTCAGACTTCTCCTGAAGAAACCCTGAATAAAAATAAAATAAATGACTTCTTCATATTAAGCTCTCGATGTGAAAGATTGAAGGAAGAAATAACAATTAACGCAATATGTAACAAACAGTATGTATCTCTCCCATAGCCCTAATTCAGACTCCATGCATTTATCACAGCAGAATGTATGCAACTTTTAACTTTAAAACTTTTATTGCTTTTATGGGAGAGATATGAGGTGTTCTTGGTGACGGCCCCTTTCTACTGTGCCATTGACTTAGCTGGGTCTAAATTGTTGGCATTTAAAGGGAGATGGCAGTTGCCCCAAGTTTGTTTTCAAAAGTTTGCTAAATCTAACAAATCTCCTCTTACTTTGCTCACAAGTATCCTTCATTATGTTTCTGTATTAAAACATTGAATATTAAAGGTAGACCAAGGAGTTTTATCTGCATTAATTTGACTAATGAGTAACAAAGATAATTGACACTTTATTGATACGAGCCATTCCTGAATTAGAAAGACGGGGCACACTCATTCAAATTGAGGGGACTGCATTCTCCCTTCAAGGTAAATGGGGGTAAGATAGGGCAGTGTAGATTCCCTTTTCTTTTTCATCCTTAAAGTGTTAGGGTTAGTGATTTGTTCCTTCTTTCCTAACTACGTCTGCCATAACATCTCTTGATGTAACTTCAATAATAATAGTGAACAAAGTTATTTTATTGAAAGGTTTTATTATTTCACACAATACAATTAAGGACACACTTGGAGCCATGTGCTTCCTGCTTGCTCTGCCTTTTTTTTTTTGTCCAAGGTACAGGGCACAGTAACACTTCCTACAATTCTGGACATTCTATAGCATGAAAGATTATACCAAAGCTTTACAAACACTAATTAATTTTTCTGTTTGAACTAACACATATTAAAGCTATCCAGTTTTTATTCCATATTCACCATCTAACACTGCGGTTTAAAATAATGCCTGTCTGTTGCTTTATGTTGCACACCATGACAAAACATTGTCGAGTGTCTATCTAAGACTGAGCTGTTACCAGACTTTCACTTGTAAGGCAAGTCAAAATCAATAGCATACTAATTCCAGCAATTTTGGTACCAAGTTCTTTCAATAAAACTATACACAGCAACACTAGTAGTCGGCTGTTGAAATGCTAACACCAACCTAACAACATTATCGCTAAATCTACCCGGAACAGCCCAGGCTGAATTTCACCGTAATCAAGAAATCCAATGCCTCTCCGGCCATCCTCTTTCCCCAAAACATTGATCTTTTAGAGGGAGAGAGGAGACAAAACTTGATTGATTTGTAGGCTTCTACAAAAGGGATTAAATGACAGTAAAGGCAAGCAGTCTAAATGTTTGAAGAATAGAACAGTCCATATTTTCCATTTGTATGTCAATCAATATAGAATAAATTTGCACAGAAAATAATCAACATCCTTTTTTTTGAGAAAAATGAATTTCCTACTTTTTTTGGCTTTAAGTGGTAAATGTTTAAATTGCACTTTGTGGTGGTTGGTTTTAAGATACATATCTTCCTCTTCATCAGTACTAACAGATGATTCATGCATCACAGAAACTCTTTTTTCCCCATGACTGCAGTTTCTGCTTGAATTAAATTTTTCAAAGAGAAACATTACACTCACTACGGCATTTATAGGAACAAACGCCATGAACAAACTTGAAATTGCAATTTCTAGCAAACCAGAACTGTAAACAGATCATTGAGAAGAGAGTGATGGCTGGATAAGGGACTGTTGGTCAGGACAGTGAAAGTTACAAGTGGTATGCAACACCTCTTATCACAAAGAAAAATGTTTACATGAATGACAAGATGATATGCAAGTTTGTATTTAAAGCCTTAACATTGCTTCTTCTAGACCAGGCTTTCACAACCTTTTACAAGTTTTGATTGTTGAAATTACCCCAAAACCAAGTTCCCCTATTCACTGAAAATGAAGTTTAATTTAATATTTAGGGTGTATAGCTTGACATTTGAACACTAGGCAATGCATACTGCTTAAGTTCCATCTACATCAGATTATATGACAAATATATAATAAATATAACAAATGACTTAATATAGTGCCGCCATCATACGATATGTTCAGTGTCGCTTTACACTGAAAAAAACCTCACAAAATAAGTACGATTTAAGCTTAGATTTAAACGATGTTAAATTGAGGGCATGTCTGATATGAGCTGAGAGTCTGATTACTACTAAATGCACATCAAAATTAATGATAAAAATAAAGATTTATCCATTTTTCAGTTTATTTCTTTTTTGCTGCCCTCTATTGAGCTGTTGTAGGCAGTCACTTTGACTTAAAAGAAACTTGCAGTCAAAGACTAGAGTAAAAATGTGACTTGTCGTAAAAACTGCATTTGCTCAACTGATAGTAAACACCCTAAGAAAGCTCTCTCTTCTCTGTCAATCTGAATTATCCACATTTCCAGCAAAGGTTCCTTCAATCATAAGTTAACACCAATGTGCAGTGGCATTACCAAGGGGGGGGGCCAGGGGGTACGTGCCCCCTGGAAAACCCTGTGCTCCCCTGTGTGCCCCCAACTGAGATTTGAGATTTTCAAAAAAATATAGATCTTCTGTAAGTTCTGTAGTCAGAGTATTTGACTACCAGGTTACATATGATTTGATTCTTCCTAGGGCAAGAAAAGGCAGCAAAATGTATTTGACTACCAGGTTACATATGATTTGATTCTTCCTAGGGCAAGAAAAGGCAGCAAAATGTATTTCTTTCGAATGACAAAATTGACCCATCTCACAAAAGACACGGTGTTCACTGATGTGTCGGAGGCTGAGCATCGGTCCTGGTAATCCATCCATAACCCTCGCTGCCCCAACAGGTGTGAATATACACCTTGATAAAGTGTAGCGGTAATACGTCTGCTTGGACTAGATGGACCAGATGATTCATTGATCAAAAGAGTGAATGATGCTGTTTCATACATGCCGTGGAATGCCTGCCGCTTACGTTGCCAATTGTTTTGCAACCAGGAGCGTCGATCCTGGGGGGACGGGGGGGACATGTCCCCTCCACTTTTTGGTACGGGGGATGTAATACAAAATGTCCCCCCCCACTTTTCGCTGCCAGGCTTTTACTTTTTATAAGTCATGTAAGGACACCTAATTTTTCAAAAATTTTCAAAGGGGAGGGGGACACCCCCTCTCCTTAGACCCCTCCCCAGGCCAGCGATCACACAACATACCGCATCCGCCACTATCTAACTGTGCCCCCTCATCAAACTGTTGTTCCCCCCCTTGTGCCCCCCAGAATAAAAAGTCTGGTGACGCCACTGCCAATGTGGGAACTTTAATCTAGCAGATCAATTTTTTAGATACTACCACTTTCTTAGCTGAATGCTTAAATAGCATAATTCTAGATATGATGTAGCATGTACGTACCAGACTGAGTATTGAAGCCATGGTCTTACACTCACTAGTTACTGTACTTGTGGGAATCAATTTGTACTCATGCTATGATGCTAACAGATGATTCCCCAAAACTCCCTGGTTTGGGAATCTATGAGCCCTGATATACACTTACCTCCTATAAACACTTGTAATCCCAACATACCTGCAATTAGACACCAGTAAACTTAAAGCACACTGGAGGGAGAACGCCCTCCTCTAATTGCAGGGAAGTAGAAATTTCAAGTGTAAATAAGAGGTAAGAGAGGGGTGATGTAGATTTTGAAAACTCAAAATCTGGTTATTTCACTGTACTACTTGTACTCATACACACTGAGATGTAACTACACCTGTTCTTGTACTTGATACTGTATAGTCACAATAAAAATGTGGAATGTATGAAATTTATGTCGTCTTTCACAATTACGACAGACTGTAAAGAGGAGCCTATACTACATAGACTCATTCAGGAATCTCTCCTACAAAGATGAGCTCATAGTATATTAAGTTATGTCAGCCTTCACATATTACTACAATAATAATTAGAATTATTATGGCAAACCACAAATATTTATATATGTAGAGCAAACATTGTAATCTTACCCAATACAAACGAAAAAATGTTTCCATCATGGTCATTACCTCACATGACCTGAACAATAATTAAATATTACACCTAAAATATACCTATTGCTATGTATAAATTACATACTGTAACCTTCTTTCTTGCAATGACCTGTCCTTTTCATTAGAAGTCTTAAGCCTAATTCTCATTAATAGGTAGATGAATAAAGTTTAAATCTTATCCATCATGCAGGGCTACTCTAGACACACCACTTGCTCCGTTGAACTGGCAATATTCCACCACAACAATAGGATGTATTATATACTCCCTATGATGTTCAATGCTATCTATATTTCACAGAGATCTTTCACTCAGTGTAATGTCTGCATCTATAGAAAGCTTTCAAGAGCCATGTTTAATCTACCACTACACATTTCAATTAATTTAGCTTTGAAACCACAATATTTGTCTGCACATTACAGTCTACTGGACACTCATAATACTCACAGTGCAAAGACTTCTCTCACAAATCTCATTCAATATACTTACCAATTTTCTTTAAAGTGCAGAGACCTTCTGTCACACATTTCAAAAACTCCAACAGTTTCTAGGTGGGTGTGTAATTGCAGTTTTCACAGTGTGAGAATAATACAAGCACAATTAGGCACGGGGAGTTTTTGGTAAACATAATGGGCAGACTGTACCACAAAGAGTTACGTTCTCTTTCTCTCCCTCCATATGAAATGACTGCTTCATATATCAATGGGGGACTTTGGGTCATACCTGGCCAACTCTCTAAAACAATCACTAAATATTATCTCTACGGTCTACATTTAAATATTTTATACTTTTCATTGGCAAAAATTTATTACTTTGTATTTTCAGTAAAATCAGCTTTTTTCTTTGACTAATGAATAAACGGTCATTTATAAGAGGTGGTCAAACTTCTAACGTGTACAAAATTCAAACTACGCACTCTACACTATGATATGTATGGAGAAACTACCCATGGCTAGCTATGATGGTCTCCTAGATTAGTACAACATTAATGCACTAGGTATCAAGAATTGCATATTACATATGCAAGATGGAAGGGTAGTTATTGAAACTTAGTATGGTTTGATCACCAGACATATAAATTCAACAAAGTAGCCGCCCCCTGTTTATTTTTAAAAATCTGTTAAATCTTACAAATCTCCTCTTACTTTGCTCACAAGTATCTTTCTTTATGTTATTGTATAATAACATTGAATAATAAGGGTAAACCAAGGAGTAATTCTGCATAAATTTTAACAAATAAGTAACAAACATATTGTCTCATGATTGATAAGAGCCATTCCTGAATTAGGATGACAGGGTACACTAATTCAAATAGGAAGGGGAGAGGGGACTGCATTTTCCCTTTAAGCAGTATAATTGATACAATTTGAACTATTGACTAGATTTGTTCAAAGCAAACCTTATGGCAAAGGGGCTAAGCTTGTTAATAAATTTGTATTTCAAAATGGACTTGGGTCTTGCATAATTTCAATACTTATCCATCTGTAGACTGACCTCCTTGTTCCTATAACAACACACACAGAATGTTTAGAGGATTAGATTATGTATTTAAGAGGGTAAGTATTAAGGCCAAAACAATATCAAATCCAATTAACTGGGAGCTTCACACTGATCAATGCTAACATAGCAACACAGTGCCAACTAACTACTCTTTCCACAAAATTCTTTTAACAAAACACCATTTTTACTTAAACCAGCTTTGACAATGGTACCCCACAGGTTATATAATTAAATCCCCTCCCCAACTTGCAATAGCACCTGACCATCCAAGCAGCCCATCCCTATGTAATTTGAATCAGGAGACCTAAATGTGTTAGTGGCAGCCCTAAGCACCAAGAATCAAAGTCAACCCTATACCACCTGTCTGATCTCTCCCTAACCCCCCACACTCTCCACTATTCCAGCACCCTATCATGCTTACCCCCCCTCCCTTGGGATATCTAGCAGCCAAAATGAAGCCAGTCTTACTTTCTGATACTCTTTCTTCACAAATGAAACTGCATGCACATTAACTTTCTGCCAAAAATGATATTTGATGCACCAGGAGTAGCCAGTGTTAATTTACAATCTTTCTGAGTCAACCATTCTTTCAGACTCAGATAGTAGTTTAAGCTCCCAGACATTTCACTAATTTGACAGTTGTGACAAGTCGTAAGCATAGCTTCACTAAAAACTGCTGCCCATTTTGATGTTATGCTGCCATTTTGAGTGCATAATACTTGAAAGGCTGGATGAACAATTTGGCAAAATTAAACCAAAAAATAAAAGAAAAATGTGCTAGTTGTACTCCTTGCTGAATTAAATAGAAACATCACTCCCTAGGAAGCAAAATAAGATTAAGTTCAAATCAGTTTGGCGTTTAATTCAAAAAAAAAAAATATTATTGGTTTACTTCTTGCTTCAGAGGTCAATTAATTGATTCCTAAAAGGTATCAACGATGCAGCATGACTCCCAGTTTTAATTACATTGGAAGATGAAAGAAAAAAAAAAGAAGAGAAAAGCTAAAGCTAAGCTACTACATTATTTTAATCACCTCTCAAAAGTGCATTGACATTTGGTGATACTGATGCCAACCTCCAAGGAGACAAAAGGGTGAGCATATTGTAAAAGCTTGTGGAAGGAAGATTCGATTGATAGGGGCTTAAAGACTTGAACAGGTTGAATGTTATAATATGTTTTCTTGTTTTCCCTGTACAGAACAATATTTCTTGTTTGCTTTTCTGGATGTAAAGTAACAATCAGTCTCAAGTAAGTTTACACAGTAGAGATGCATGTAGATAGACTCAAATATACTTAAAGAAGGTTAACCAGAAACCACTGTCAGCAGCACACTCACATCAGACTATTTAACAGTCATTGATCCAATGGTTCAAAAAACAATTTTGTGGGTGGAATAAAAAAAAAAAATTACATCTTAAAAGAGAAAAAGGTAGTTTGGTCTGAAAAAAAAAAAATCAATTTCAAGGCTTAGTATGCATGACAACAAAAAATATGCATGCACATCTTTCAATCTTAATTTGGGAGTTTGGAGTTTTAAGAAATTACACAAATCTTATCAAATAATCTTTTAATTTCTCTTGTCATTTCCTTCACCAAAATCTTTTTTCCCATGATGCTTCAGCATCAGCACATGAATACTGTGTCAAAAATATTCTCAAATGAAAAAAAAAAAGGTCTAGACTTGTTCAGATCAGAGACTTTACCATCTTGTTAATTCTTTGGCACTAGCTTTATTTAGGGTCATGGCATAGGGCTGGGTACATTTCACACTAGCTGTATTTAGGGTCATGACATAGGGCCTGGTACACTTCACACTAGCTATATTCAGGGTCATGACAAAGAGCTCGGTACATTTCACACTTTTAAAGTGGCCATGACACCGTGAAATTCAAAGCACGTACTGTGCAGATATATTAAAATATGTTCTTTGTAAAACATATCAACTATTGTTTTGATTAAATACCTGTTCCTTCACTCCTAAAACTGCAAATATAAACACCTCTTTTGAGGCTTGAAATTTTCACTTCTTCAAAAATTTTGGAAATCGTGTGACATCATGTGACATCATATCAGGAAACCTCACATCTACACTTACTTAAATCAGTGTTATTGCTGAATGGACAATATTTTGTACAAAATAGTAAGAGAACAATCGAATGCACAGAGCTAGGTCAGTCTTCACTCTACCAGATTGAGCCTGCAGTCAGGCGAGATCATGTTGCTGCCCATTTCGCACACAACCTTGTACAGAGATGCCAACCAGTACGATTTTATCGTATTTAGTACGATAAAAACAGTAAAATATGACAGTACGATATTGCTGGCAAAAATATGATTTTAAGTCATCTCCTTTCTCCTTTTCATTTTATAAATTCTCTACGAAAACAGTGCGCTGAATTGGCGCGGGAAAAGTCTGGTTTGCATTTTTTGTATATCGTACTTAAGTGCCTGCGACGCTAATTTTACTTTGCATATATCACGACCACGCGCTAGCTCTGCTGCATGTACCAAGCCGTACACTACCAAAACTGTAACTGCCTGTCACTCTGTGTTACTTTGAAACACCAGACTAGGCTACGCTTGGCTCAATATATCTCCATATGTAAACTTGTTAGGATGGCATAGCAGCCAAAGCAAGTAACTGTGAAGGAAAAAGTATCGTTCGGGAAAATTACTCAAGAAAATTTTTCGAAACCATTAAAAAGGGCTTAGTTAGAGTATTTTACACATGCGTTGAAACTAATTTATGGAATGAATGTCATCTAGATAATTTTGGATGGCATTCACTTTTACGTTTGAGTTGGCTACCGGAGACTGAAACATCTACACAGTTATGTGTACTAGTAGGCCTACGGTATCTTGAACTGAGTGGAATGATTCGGGAGGGATCGTTGGCACAGATTTTGTACAATATTTGTCATGGTTAGAGAAACTTAGAAATTGCTTATTACCATCGATTTTAAAAGATACTAAAATAAATGTTGATAACCTCACTCTATTTTGTAGCTTGTAGCTTGTGTAGGTTTATGAGGTGAATGA
>WURT03642375.1:8577-19860 GCA_009936505.3 Holothuria glaberrima | reverse complement strand
AATAATATACATATATATATACGTAACGGACAAATGGGAAGATTTCTTTCATTTATATATATATATATATATATAGAAACAGAAGAATATATATATATATATATATATATATATAGGCTATAGCCTATACCATATATCAAACATGCCCCTATGCATGAAATATCCTGTCATACAGTTTTCACATTTTGACCTTTAGTGACCTGAGAGGAATTTGACCCCTGCCAAAAGCACCAGGGTACTTCTTTTACTAGGTTACACCTCTTTGTTCTGACATCTCTATGCCCGATCACACATAACCCTTATACTCTCACCCTAAAACCTAACCTAACACTGACCTTCATAACATTTGAACTCGCCAAAAAAAAAACAAAAAAAAAAACAATATAGGCTTCTTCCTCTCTATATATAATACATCTACATGATATGAAGGTTACTCATACTTCCTATCCTGTGATATTATGTTCACAAAGTTTTCAGTGTTTGACCTATGATGAACACAGACATCCTATGACCTCCACCAAAAACAAGAGAATTTTTACTCTCCATATGGGGTATCATAATTAGTATTTGCATGATCATTGTGTTAGCCATTTAATAATTAGTGTATACTGTGAACACTCAAACAGTGCCCTCAGTGGCTTCATAGTTGACAGCATGAATGTTGAGGCCAGTCTCATACATGTATCCCAACTAAAATAATGAATAGTACATGAATGCGTTCATGCAGTAATCTGTAACTCTGGTTTCCACTGGCAATATGAGTTGCCAGTAAAAACAAGCCTCAAGGCTGTAATTACTAATTAAAACTGTTTTTGCTACTACTTGATATAATAATGGCTATCCTCAGCAAACAATGAGTTGAGTGCACTTTAAGTTCTATTCCCCTCATCTAAAATTCAGTACTACTTAAATCTGGAAGCAAGCAAAAGTCACAAAACATTGTTTTTTTAAAGGGTCCACCTTTTTGTAGCAGGATATAGTACAAGAAATATCTTTTTACAATACATAAAATAGCAAAAATAACTATGAATGCAACAGGTTTATCACAAGTTTCTAATAATTTTCATTCACAATGTCTGCATCATGAGGCTGTAGTGGAGTCGAAGGTAAGTTTGCAAAATTCATGCGACATCAACCCTGTCAAGGGCACAATTACAAGCAAAGTTGAGAGGACAGAGGGGGTGGTGTAGGAGCAGGGCACCCACGGTTCTAGACAGAGGGGATGGTGTAAGAGGTGGCATGGTTCCCTCAGTAGTTTGGTTAAAGGTGTACCCCAATTAATTTTGTCTCACCCTTTGAAATATTTTCCTGATATTTGTGAGTATTTTTAAATGCTTGACTATTTATAAAGGTATGTCCTGGGTGGTTTGTGCATGTCTCTTGCATATATCTACATTACAGAAGTTGTTAAGACAATCAAGTTTCACTATTATTAATAACAATAATAGTAATAATTTATTTTTCTATAGAGGTTTCCATCAAACAAAGACTGCAAGCCGCTTTACAGTAGAGAGTAAAACAAAAAAGCAGTAGAGTAAAATACCTACACATAAAAGTCTAAAACGATAGAAAATGCATAAAAATATAAAAGATGAAAGTGAGATTAAATAAAAAAAAATACAACAAAAAACAATTCAAATAATAAAAACATAGCAACTTAAAAATTGGTCATCATTTGAAAGCATTTTCGAAAAAGATAAGTTTCAAGATGTGATTTAAAAGTGGCAAAAGTTGGTTGCATTTCTAATATCATTAGGCAACGAATTCCAGAGATTTGTGCAAAGTAACCAAATGACCTGGCACCAAATGTTTTTGGGGGTTTCAAATGAGTCTCCACAAGTTGCCTGCTCCTCTGATGGGTACAATTGACAGTATGGGAAGTTCTGAGAGAAGTGGGTTACTGACCAGAGAGTGAAGGTAAATTAAGAGGGGGGGTACCACTTACAATTTTGTAGGTTACAGTTAAACACTTAAATTAATCTGTTAGTTTTTTGGTGGGGGAATGTAAGGGTGGTTTTTTCATAGTTTCTTAGATTCTGTTTGTTTTTTGCAATATGACATTTCACAAGTTTATTATAGGGAGTACAAATCTCGACAAGCCCACTGGCTTCTAGTACACTTCCGTTCACTTCTCATTACTTTGTAATAAGTAAGCTCAGTTGAAGTTGTAACTGCAATTGAAGTGAAAAAACAAAAGAAATTAAAAAAAATTTCGATCTGTGCAGAGACAGGCAACCAGTGGAGATCAATCAAAATGGGAGTTATATATTCATGTCTCTTAGAGCGTGTGACCACGTGGGCAGCTGAGCTTTGGATCAACTGAAGACGTGAAAGTTGATGGTGCTCTATACCATGCAATAAGCTATTACAGTAATCAAGGTGTGAGGTAACAAATTACAGTCTAAAAGGTTACAAATTTTGCGGAAACGATACAAAGAATAAGATGCAGAGTGACAAATTTTTGAAATATGGTTTGACATGGAACTAAGTTCTTCGAAGTAAACCCCTAAGTTTCTAACAACAGGGACAGGTTTCACATGATTTATACCGACCCTTAAATTTGAAAGAAAACTCGTTTGAACTTTCCGAAATTTGCTGTTAAAATGAACTACTTCAGTTTCACTATCGTTTAGTACTAATTGATTTGCAGCCAATCCAGGTACAAATGCAATCAATGCATTTTCAGGTATGAATAACCATCAGAGAGATTTTTACACAAAAAGTAAACCTGCATATCATCAGCGAAAAGCATAAAATCTAAATCATTGGCTAAAATAGTATCTTCGAGTGGAGATGCATGCAAGGCAAAAAGAATGGGACCTAGAACGCTATCCTGGGGAACCCTACACAGTAAAGGTTCCACATCAGAATTAAAATTTCCAATACTAACGCTTTGGGTGCCACCACATATGACTCCAACTACTTAGTCCAATATCATATACCAAACCAATGTTCTAGACGCTGGAGAAATATGTCGTGGTCAATTGTATAGAAAGTGGCAGTAAGGCCAAGAAGTATAAGACTACATTCTTTATGATTATACATGCAGACCATGCCAGGATGTCAATTTTTTCTAAAATTCGTGTTCAAATAAAAGGTTAGAAACAGGTCAATAATTTGCCAAAACCTTGGCATGAAGTCAAGTTTTCTCTAATAAAGGTCGAATGATAGCCCTCTTGTGGCGTTGAGGGACAATTCCTGTTGCAAATGATGTTAACAATGTTGAAGAAAAATCATCTAAATTCAGAATACTTGGTAGGAATAATTTGACAAAATGAGTTGTCATTGGATGAAGAGATGACGATGATGATTATTAAACATTATACATAACCGTTTATGATTATGTTTATACATAACTGTGGATGGTCATTCCTATATCCAATAAAAATCCTTACCCTCAAATGCTAATCAAAATTTGAAGGTGGGTTGAATCAGCATTGGTCATATTTCAGGTAAGTGCTTTGCATATGCTTTGATACCTAGTGATCTTTTTCCAGTCTACTTGTGTTTACTGGAGACTTGAAATCAAAGAGAGACATAGCAAATTTCCTTTAAGGAATGTCTATAGAGGGGGTGTGTTGACATCATAGCACACAGTTTTGTCTGCTGTTTTGGACAGCAAAAAAGGAACTGCCACCTACTCAAGTAATACAGCTGTTTACTTATTTCATTTGTTGTTTTTCCAAACCTTGAATTTCTTCAATTGAAACTTTCTTTTCCAATAAATTACAACTTTTGCCAAAACCATTATATAGGCCTACCAGCGAGGTTAAAAGCGCTTTTTAAACCAGCCGTGCATAGTAAGTATAGCTGGTTAGATAAGGTTTTACGGCTCAGTTTACATAGTAAGGGGCTGTTAGCTGTCCAATAGTCACATGGTACAAAATACGTCATCTGCATGTTCTCTATAATTCCTGAAGGGTCTAAGACAATTCTAGAAGTCACAAAGTAATACTTGAGTTCAATGTTGGGATTGCCCTTTTTGAAATGAGAGACAATGACTAGTGTCTCCCCTTCCCCTTACCCCCTTTAAGTGCGACTTTCACATGCTGAACGAGGCTGCAAGATTTCTCATGAACAATGGTGGTGTTCATGTAAATCTTCTGGTCAAATCCTATTACTGCAGTGGAGGCTACAGGCAATTTACACAATGGGTGGTTCCTACAGAAGGGCATATTATATGTGCTATATCCCACACCTTATTTGGGTCTGAGGGGTTGGGCTTCGGGGAAAAGAGACTTGCAGGGGTGCACGCCTAAGCCCCCCCTTCCCACTCTTAGCTATACCACTGCTGCCGTAAGCAAAATTGTACAACACTGAGAAGCTTGTAAGTGTCAAGGACTAGGCGTCTACCAAGCAATGTTATTACAACAGGATGCCTGTAATATATACAGACCATACAACTGAGTTTCTGACTTCTTGCGGATGTCAGAGAATCCTAGCAAAGTTAGCAAACAATTGAAAAATAGATCTTGTAACTGAATTGGGAAGACTACTGTAAGACTACAACTCAGTTTTGTTACAATACTACAATGGACTTGCCAAATGAATGAATGCAAACATCCAGATTTTGTGCAGTAGTCAAAAATTCCTGCTAAGATTGATGACTCCCATAAAAGTCAAGTGTGGTTAGACCAGCTTAGTTTACTGTCTTGACTCTGTGATACAGAGTCCGGTGACCTGTCCAGCCTACTCACTGCAAACCCCTTCAACTTTCCAGGTGACCCTTTGCTCTAAAATGTAGAATATACACAAGACAATACAGGAATACAGTGAAGATTGCAAAATCTGTGTACATTCATGCTCCTATGTGCAAAACAAGAAACATAACACAAAACAAGAATGAAAATTAATTCCCTTAAAAATCTCCACCTTTACGTATCAGGATCTTCATCCTTTCATATTACCCACTGGCAAAGAGCCAAGATTACTCTATCATAAATTACTAGCATACATAGATACTTACTACCCTCCAGCTTCCAGGAAACATCACAGCTTAATGAAAGCAACTTGTTATGGGGATACTCTGCCAAATGGTCTGTAACAGTTTTCACTTTTGCTTGTATTAGGAATTACAAAGGACAGTTCAGAATCAAACCTATTTTTTATATGTTAGAAAGACATTGAAAATTCATCTGAGTATTCTTGTGAAGTTTTCATTCAATTCCTGTATTCAGCTCTTGAGATGTATTAGCAGATAAAGTTATCACACTTTTATGAAAAGTGAACTTGAATCAAGCAATTAGAATGTCATGGCTTTATATGATTTAGAGTGTTTGGTTTTCTTTATTTTTTGAATTGAAAAGGGTAGCTAGCATGCCTGTCATTCTACTTTTTTGTAACTTCTCTTCTTTACTTACCCATTTGTAAAGTTACTTTCCCACAGTTTGTCGCACACCCACAACTTCTTAGTATAATGATGGTGACTCCTACTGTACATCTCACATGAAGAGTACAATTCCTGCGAAGGATATAAAACACAATTCTTCTCATTTTGCATTTTCTTTTTGATCAGTACATAAATTATTTGCACACAAGTTTAAGGGTAATAATATTTATCAAACCATGGGTGGCATTCATAAACCCATGACCAGTGCTGTGACTGAGTGGATAAAGTATTTGAAGCGATGAACCTTGGCAACCAGGAGGTTCGGGTTCGATACCTGGACCAGTCAAAGTAAGGTAGGTTTTTCATCCAAGAGAAATCTGCAGTTTTCCCATCTGAACTGGTCTTTGAAAAGAAACCAAGTTGATGTAAATTGTTGAGTTGGCAGCTACGTGAAGTTGTAATTCATGAGCCGTAGGCTTACTCCACTGTCGTGGTTGCTAAGCATCATAAAAAAACAACTGCCCTTCAAGGTCCTTTAATACTCTCTTACATTTTCAATGAAAAATTCACTTTCCACCAGTAAGCATTTAAATGTAAGTCTTGGTTGCTAGTTTGTCCAAACACAAAGTTCAAACACCCAGAATGTGTTCATAGTGCAAATGCATTAATATTTTGTAGTTTAAAATTGGACATCAATTCAAAAGAAAAACAAGTCTGTTAAACATATCAAAAGGAAATTTATGTTTGGACTATTTCCTTTAAGCATAGCACCAAAGTAAAGAGGGACAAGTATGATGGAATCATGTAATTAAGAGGAAATGGGTCTGCAATTAAATCTGCTACAAGATCTAACGTAATCGACCCAAAACGAATGCCTAATAAGTTTGCTAAACTGCATTATGATTGGATTATACAGCTTTCTGATAATGAAGAAATACAAAGTGAACTGGTAATAAACAGACAAACAAAAAATTGAAAAGGTTTTGTTATTAAGTGATGACATCATTGACAAATAATAACTGTTTTGGTTAGAGAAATATATATATATATTATGTCCATCTATGTTCAACATCTTATTCTTTAGAGAAGGATTTTTGCCAATTAACTTTGAATAACATTTAGACATACACAAAAATGTTCCACACAATTACCATTTTTCTGATGGGCATATTTTCTTCTAGGGTTACTATAATTCCCAGAAAGCCATTGGATCAAACCACAATCATTAACCTTAGATCTACTGCCAGCAACAATACCAGGAACTACATTGAACTTGATGTCATTTTTCTTAGTGTAAGATCATTACATGGATCAAACGTTTCTTCTGTATAATCCAAATTGTGCAAAACAAAGGGTAAATCTGTAAAAAACAAAATGTACTTAATTCCAAGCCATTCTCCTATTCCATGATATCGCATCCCATCATGCAATTCACGCTCTGTTACGACTTCTTTTTAAGTGGGTGAGAAATTGTTTGCATAAATTCAATGACTTTTTGAGGAACTTGAAAGGTTTTTCAAGGTAATCAAAGTGTGGGAAAGGCACTATCTTGAACATAGAAATTTGAAGGGGGGGGGGGGGGAATTAATTAAAACATTCCATTCAAAGGCCTGAAAATTACTTCTTTTTCCAGAACATGCTTTTACATTTAGACCATGTGCCCTAATTATGTTGGTGAGTCACTCTGCTTCTACACAAGCAAAACATTTCACCTTTTTGTTTGCTTATAAAATGCAAGTGTGTTTTGGCATGTTGAGATATATTTTATGATCCAGACACGGAAGCTGATAAATCTGGCGTGCATGTTTTGACATTTTTATGCCACTATGGGAATCAGTAATAGCAGACACTGTTTTGGACATTTCTTCAAACACAATCTTACTGCAACACATTCAGCACAGATTTTCCAAAAAACCCAGCCAGACTCTTTTTTTCTTCTCATTGAGAAAATTTCTGAAAGAATATCAATTATTTGGACATTTTGTTGACACCTCATGAGCAAATGATACAATTTGGTTTTAAATCAAAGTTTGGTTTGCTGCTTATAAAACTACATATGAATATATGGATTGGATTGCTGAGATGTTGAGATGACAAAAAAAAAATCTGACAGCAGCTGGCATGAGATGAAGGAAGAGATAGGTGAGTAAAATATTGGCAGATAAGATGAAGAGAGAGGCAGAGACCTTCACCCTAGTATGAACTCAAGTTCTGTGTGTATGAGGTGGTCATCGTTGTGTGCCATCACTATTTAAACATTTACTTAATTTTCTTTTTCTTTTAATTTTGGACAAGTGCCATTACGACTGATTGGACGAATGTGATGGCATTTTCTTTAATAAATGACACTATAATTCCTAAGTTGGAGGCTTAGATCTCAATCTCTGACTGGATCATAGTAAGGTGAGATTACAAGAACAATCTGTAATATTTTCCACTGAAATTTGCCAAAATATTGTAAGGGCCATGACTTTATAAAGAGTCATCAAGGACTCACTTGCCACCCTTTAAATTCAAATTTTCTGCAGGACCATACCTAGCCACAGTAATGAATAGATGGCATGGGGTGAGATACATTTAATGGGGAGGGTATTTTCTAGGGGCAAGAAATGTTAAGATGTATAAAGGCAAAAGTATTAAGTTTTATTTTCCAAAATTTTTTGGGGAAAGGGGAGGGGGCATTTACCATGGGGCAATGGCACCTCCTTGACAATGGGCTTGATTTTCAGCACAGCATATAAAGCTATATATACCTTTGCAGCAAGGTATACCTATTCCTACCATACATATTCTAATACCTGTAACCAAATGACAAAGATTGTCCAATTCCACTGTTTTTTTTTTTCTGTGCACTGTTGATTTTTTTCTGATATATGAATATCCACATTGCAAGGAACTTGGAACTGCACCATTGTTCTGCGACATTTTATCAAACACAGTAGTAAAGTCAATGAGACTTCTTCATTGAGCAGGTTGTAAGCCAGCTGAGGAAATCACACACTAAAACCTAGCTCCCTGACTTTGTATAGGGAATTGTCTTGGTGAATTTTTTGTTGAACATTTATTATTTCTTGGTTGGTGTTTGTCATTTTTGGTAAGTCACAATCTGTCAACAAATTAGCAGGGAATTCTAAACTGCAAGGATACTAATATCACTACCCCAGACAAAAGAGGTTCATGAACAGTTCATGTCCATAACATGCGCAAATGAAGCTAATACAAAACAAATCTCTAAGCTATTTTGTGGTGAGTTTTATTTTACAAGTTAGCAAATCACAACTGGAGAAATACTTTAAAAGGAGACAAAGTTACAACCACAATCACTAAAGCTGCACAGAGAAAGCCTTCACCCTAGAGGTTTTCCCAGTTGTGTGTTTTGGTCTTCACTTTTCTTTGACAATACCTCACAAAAAAGTTTTGAAAGTGAATAATGATCCAAAGATCAGACCAAGAGGAACAAAATACAATAGCAGATAAAACTGAAGGTTACAATTCTATAGCCGAGCTAAAGTAGTTTAAATTAAAACAAGTTATGGGAATTCCCCCTTTTGAAAGATTTTGTGCAGGTTTTCTTCTTTAACATTTTTATGTTTCTGTTGCATAAGACTGGCTAGTTTAGACAGGACAGCTAAAATACGTATGAAAATTTTAGACAGACAAGTATTTGATATGCATCATAAGGGAGCTCAGGTACAGGAATAACCCAAATCGCACATCTTAGTTCTAGCACTGCTCTATAGCTCTAACTTGGGCCCATTGATCCTATAAATCCAACAGTCTTTCAGCCAATTGATATTACAGTCCATTGGTCGGTCCTAGCTGACCGTTTTCGTTCTGACCATCGACAACATGTGAAGACAGTAGGGTTGTTTATTATGCACTATAGCTACAATTGGTTGTTATGTAATATTCCTATAGGTAGGACCAATGGACTGTAGGACTATAGGGTCACAATATAGCTTTTCAATTCAATGATGTAATGTAATAAATATTGTAATAATGTAATGTAATATATACTGTAATGATGTAATGTATTGAATACCATAATGATGTAATGTAATAAGTACTGTAAATGATCGATATAATGTTATGAATACTGTAATGATGTTATGTACTGAATGTTGTAATGATGTAATATAATGAACACTGTAGGATGTAATGTTATAAATACTGTAATGATGTTGAAATAATGATGGTTGTAATGAATACTGTAATGATTAGGTTTGCAGTACCATCATTTTTACAAGTTAGGTGTATCAGTGCTCATTTGTTTTTGTCCAACTCATGAGTCCCACCTTCCTAGAATCAAGATTTTCTTAAAGAATTTCTGAAAAAATATTTTGGAAAGTTGTTGACAATGCAGAAATTCCTCATCACCCACAAAATAATTTCCATGACCAGATGTGCGTTTCAACTAACAATTTGCTGATCAGCACTTTAGATGATACCAAGGTGTTCACATTTTTGAGATACTGATTACAGGACTTTCTTTATACAAATACCTTTGGGAGAATTAAGTTTTTTCAGTGTTAAGGATCTACTTCTCATGATCTAAAATGAAATATAGCCTACACATATTCATAGTAGGTGGAGATGGGGAGGGGGAACTGGATCCCCAATGCAAATTTTTGAGACAACCAACAGTAAAATTTTGGCAGAATTTACAGAAATATTTCTGCAACCTCCTTTGTATAGGCCAAAAGATATGATGGGTGAAATGTTGTGCCACTCAAAATCAAAAACATATGCTACGTCAAGAGTGCACAATATAGGCCTGTGCACATTTTTTCAGTTTCTGTATACATGTACATATATTTTATTTTTCCACATTTACTGTTTTCAGCTTAGACTACACAGCCCTGCAGCAACATGTGATCTTACTTTATACAGAATGTGCAAAATTTTCAATTCCACACCATGCCAGCAATTTTCCCAGACTGAGTCATCCAAATTTCAATAATAAACTATTCAAAAATGCATAATAAAATCCCAGACTTTTTCCAGGTTTACCTTATTTTTCTTACTTCCTGTGAACCATGAGACACACAAAAAGAGACTCCTTACTTTCCATTCAATGCTTTCCAGTGTGACCTACTTTCCAATAAATCTTATCATGGATAGCATCTTCTCCATTTAACCTATTTATATTCTTTGTATATTAGCATCTCATTGTCTATATTATCCTCCTAAGCAGGAGCATATAGCTGAGGAACACAATGTTGCTCTTGTTAGTTTCTTAAGAACAAAACTAACGTTGAGTTGTTTCACAATAAGCATTGTGAAAAAAGCATACATGTGTATTTCTATATAGAATGTTATTATCTATTTCACCCAAAATGTGGATATTCTTCCAGCCTCACCATGTTCAACTTGTTCAGATAGTTTCACATTGGCTAGGGGAAGGGTCTGGATGGGAGGCGAAAGGAGTTAGAAACAGTCTACCTAAAACAGCATGTTCATGTCAATAAATGCCCCTTACAGAAATTGTGCAGCCATGCATGTAATGTTTATTCCCAGAGGCCTCTGATCAATTACCTCATTTCCTGCCTGCTGATCTTATCTCTCAAAGCAGATTATCTTTCCCTTTAATAGCCATAACAGTTCAGAGCAGTACCAGCAGTTGCCATGGTGATAATCCTCTTAAGTTGTGAACAACACTAACAGTCCTACACAAGCCTGATAAGCATCTTTGCCGAGACGATGGGGAGTGAACCCGCTATAAACGTTATGCTGAAAACCCGATAAAGGGCCCACTGATCGGGAAATTAGAAGTGTTCGATTCTGTAAGGGGCCATTTCATGGCATGTTTTAATACTCTCACTTATAGGTTTGAATTCTAAAGCCCATAAGTCAAAAATGTGCCCAATGTAGAGCACCAAATTGCATCTAAGGACTCTCTCACATGTTCAAATATTTCCCAAAGGGGAGGGCCTTCCTCAGACCCCTCCCGCTGG
>WURT03642364.1:6409-19862 GCA_009936505.3 Holothuria glaberrima | reverse complement strand
CTCAATTAAAGTTAAATCATATGTACAGGATTCTCAATGGTTTGGCTCCCAATTACTTAGCACCATATACCCCGTCTACAAATCACTCATACAATACTAAGTCTAGTGTCTCTTCCGTATTTGTACCCAGATTTTCTACAAATTATGGTGTTAAAACTCTTAAACATACAAGTAGTATATTGTGGAACTCTTAACCTGCCAAAATTCAAAAGTGCAGTAACCTAAACATTTTTAAAACTGCTATTAAAAGGCACTCACACTAAACCAAGGGAGGAAGAGAGCTCTATATTTTTAATACTTTTAAATTTTAGTTTCTTTTTGTGTTTAATGTACGGTGCTGTTTTATTTTTAGGGACCACAGTGTAAGTAAGTCTGCTTGTCAGACTTTTCTGTGTATTCCCTGCACATTTCTTTGTCTTATTTGCTGTTTATTTTTTTTTTTTTTGCCTACTCCTTTTTATATGGTTTTCAGCTGTTCAAAATTTTGTTCAAAATTACAGGGCCTTTTTTAGGATTTTTTTAGTGGGGGGAGGGGGGAGCCAATTGATGAAAGGGACCATCTAAACGGAGGGCTTCCATTGATTGGTGCATACTTAATGAAGAAATTTTTCAGAAAAATGCCTGTCCATTAGTGGCATGTTCATGGGCCATGCAGTGTGTTGGAAATTTTTGAAAAATTGGGTGTCCTTACGTGCAATCTGGTGCCATATATGCTACCTTTTGGAATTAAAATTGTATTACAAAAATTGACGTATTTTTAGGACTTGAAACACTAAAAAAAAAAACGGCATCAACTTTGGAAATTTTTGAAAAATTAGGTGTCTAATTTGCCTGCAATCTCGTGCCACATATGCTTATTTTCTCCACTGAGTGAAGTAGTTTAGTACTTTCCCCTATCCTGTCAGCATAAAATTGGGCAATGTTTACCCGTTTGAAATCAAAATTTCCCAAAAAAGGGACCATACTGGGGGGCCAAATGAGCTGAGTGGGGGGTTGTGTATGGGACTGGGGGGCATGGCCCCCCAGTATGTATGTTAAAAAAGGCCCTGCAAAATTAGTAAATATACAATACGTTGTTAAGTGCTCGGCATCGTACTCGATATTATCATTTGGATGTAATTAATAAGTATTCAGTGGCGTATTTAGGGGGCTGTTGGGTCATATGGTCCCCCTCACTGATGCCGATTTTTCTTTTAGTTAATAAAAAATGTAAAATTTTTAAGCAGAAACATTTTACTTCAAAGGTAGCACATGTGGCACCAGATTGCTTGTAAGGACACCTAATTTTGCAAAAATTTACCCCTCCCCCAGGTCGGCGATCACACAACATAATACGTAGCAACCCGTTAGAAAAATCCTAGCTACGCCACTGTAATCATTATATCATTGCCCCATTTTATGTTATTGATCCAGAGCTTCCGGGAGCCCCCTCCTTCATACAGGTATCTGCCAGCCTTAGATGTTGTTTTATAAAGCAAAGTGAAGCAAAGGAAAATTTTGGTAACAGTGAAAGAATGTTTCTGTGGACTCCATGCACGCATTTCGGCGTAAAAAACTGTTCCGAATTGAAGGCAGTAAAGTTGCCAAAAGAGGGGGGGGGGGCTTAAGGAGGTTTGTTTACAACATATTCCCTCTATCTCTTAGACAGCATAGTCTCCTCTTGAACCAACCAAAAATTAGAATTCACTAAATTATGGACATTTTCGAGTCATATATGATCAGTTCCAAAAATATCCAAAATATAACACCAATTTGCATCTAACCAACCTTATATTAACAAAGATTTCTCGAAGAAAGTGAGAGAAAGAACCCTATTGTTTCGGCAGGGGTCAAAGATCATTTGGGGTCACCAGAGTCAAACTCTGAAAACCTTGTTAACGTGATATCTTGAGGTACAAAGCTTGGATGAATTTCATACTTAGTATGTAGATGCACTATGATAAGAGGAAGAACCCTATTGCTTTTGGTGGAGGTCAAAGGTCATCTGGGGTCACAGGGAGAAACTCTGAAAACCTTGTTAACATGATATCTCAAGGTAGGAAGTTTGGATCAATTTCATACTTAGTATCCAGATGTGTTATGGGGAAAGGAGGATTCCTATTGTTTTTTGAGGTCAAAAGTCATTTGGGGTCATGATAACATGATATCTTGAGGTAGGAAGCTTGAATTTTGGTGACACCTCTATGTTCCAACGTCTATTGTTCCAATGTCTCTATATTCCGAATGTGTGCATGAAGGACAGTGGTAGGATGGGGTCTTGTTCTAACCTTACCTTTTCTCTAACACTAACCTCAATGTGGACTTTTCGGAACATAGAGACGCCAGAGCAAAGAGACGTCGCCATAGAGTGCTGTCCCCTGAATTTCATACTTACTGTGTACATGCGTTATGGTAAGACAGATTGCTACTGTTTTTTGGCGGAGATCAAATGTCATCTGGGGTCACCGGGGACGCAAACTCTGAAAACCTTGTTAACACGATATCTCAAGGTAGGAAGCTTGGGGAATTTTATACTTAATATGTTGATATGTTATGGAAAGAGGAAGAGCCCTATTGTTGTTGGTGGAGGTCAAAGGTCACCTGGGGTCTCAAGTTAGGAAGCTTGGATGAATTTTATACTTAGTATCTACATGCATTATGGTGGGAGGAAGAACCTGATTGTTTTTGGTGGAGGTCAAATGTCATTTGGGGTCAAAAGGGGTCAAACTCTGAAAACTTGTTAACAAGATATCTTAAGGTAGGAAGCTTGGATAAATTTCATACTTAGTGTGTTGATGCATTATGGTGAGACAAAGATTGCTATTGTTTTTGGTGGAGGTCAAAGGTCATCTCTGGTCACAGGGGGTCAAACTCTGAAAGATTTGTTAACATGATATCTCAAAGTAGGAAGCTTGGATCAGTTTCATATGTAGTATGTAGATGCATTATGGTGAGAGGGAGAACCTATTGTTTTTAGTGGAGGTCAAAGGTCATCTGAGGTCACCAGGCATCGATCTCTGAAAACCTTGTTACCACGATATCTCGATCAACATATGAAGCTTGGATAAGTGTCAAACTTGGTATGTGGATACTGTAATTAAGCCCGAGTCACACTAGAGCGATTTCAGAAAGGTTTACGGTCGGACTTTTGTTAGTTTTAGTTAAAATCTTCTCCATTCTGGTCAGAAAGAGCGAAAAATTTGCCAACCTGTGTAAATATATGAACTGTATCAGAGGACTACGAAAATGAAATATAAACCAGTTATTTTATGAGGTCATACCAACCGACAGCTTTTATCAGACACAAGTACAAAAATCGGATTGATTTTCAAACAAATGCACTGCTGACTGATAAATGTTTGCAGAACAGTTTATCCAGAGACAAGCAAGGATCAGTTACCTATATGGCATGGCCATCCTTAGAACAAAGTCTGAATAAAAAACTACTGGTCCAATTTAGAAAAAGGCACATTGGATTTCGGATTGAAAATCCCTGTAGGGTGACCCCCCTTTTTGGTCAGAGGTAGAACACTATTGCTTATGGCAGAGGTCAAATGTCATCTGGGGTCATGGGGGTCCAACTTGCAAAACCTTGTTTACATGATATCTCATGGAAGGAACCTTGGATAGATTCAATACGTAGTATGTTGATGCCTAATGGTGAGAAGTACCCCATTAATTCTGGTGGGGGTCAAAGGTCACCTGGGGTCAAACTCTAAAAACCTTGTTAACATGATATCTCAAGGCAGGAGCTTGGATAGATGTCATACTTGTTATGTGGATTTCTTATGGTCAGAGAAAGAACCCTTATTTGGAGGTCAAAGAATATCTGGGGTCACCAGGGGTCAAGATCTGAAAACTTTTTTAATGTGATATCTCAAGGTAGAGATAGAGTTTCTACTTGGTATTTGGAGGTCTAAATGTGATGGGAAGAACCCTACTGTTTTAGTGGAGGTCAAAGGTCATCTGGGGTCACTGGGAGTCAAATCTGCAAACTTTTTTAACATGATATCTTGAGGTAGGAAGCTTGGATATACTTCATACTTGATATGTGGGTGCCTTATGGTGATGGGGAGAACTCTATATTGTTTTTGTTAGGGGTCGAAGGTCATTTGAGATCACTGGTGGTCAAACTCAGAAAAATTTGTTAACAAGACATCCGCAGGTAGGAAGCTTGGATAGAGTTCATACTTGACACATTGATGCCTTATGGTAACGGTAAGAAAACTAGGCTATTGTTTATGTGGAACGTCAAAGGTCATCTGGGATCACCAGAGTTCAAAAAACAAAATTTGCCAAGAATTTCTAAAATTAAATATGAACACAAAACTATTTTTCCAACTCGTTAAGATAGCATTTGACTAGTGACTGAAAGAAATGGGACATCATGGCATTATTTGGAATAAAACATGTATCATCGGAAGCACAATGCATTTTTGCAGGGTTGTTGGTTTAAACTGTCAGAAATTTGATGGTTGATGGGAGAAGGTGGGACAGAGGGAGGAGGGAGGGTGAGGGGGGTTGGCTCCAGCCTGAGGCTAGGGATGAATATTCTTTTCCCCCTCCTTTTTTGAATATTTGAGGGTCCGTACTCATTAAGCAATTTTGATGCAATTTGTATAAAGCTAAATTTATGCATTATTTGCAGTGCATTAATTGAAAAAGTTAGGAGGCCCCTATTTGATTTAAAAAGTTTGATTTCACGAGTGCAGAAGTATTAAAGCGGTCTGCATCCATATGGGCAGAAGCGTATATTCCTCGGTCTCTCACATGTTTTAATGAGGATATCAAGCTGATGTAGTCAATATTATTTGTGTAGGGTTTTTTGAGGGGGAGCAGCCCAGATTTTTTATTTTGGTGAAGGGGGGGGGGGGTCGAACCAGAGTTGATACATGATGATGGTATCCTCAGACAATTGTAAGTTGCCACAACTCTGTTTTACTCCTCAAGAAAGTTTTTGGGGAGCTTCAAATTAGGCTGTAGAGTGTTGTTGTTTCTTCTGAAGGCTTTTCTTAAGTACAGGCTATTTTACTGCCCTACTAAGAGGCATACCACCACATACATATTACAGGGCTGTTGGAAGCAGGGGGGGGGGAGGGGTGAAGCCCCTAATAATTTTGCCATGCATAGTTTTTTAATGCCATGAAAATGTCCAAAAAGTGAAAGACAAAGAATTAAAAGTAATGAATACCATTCTTATAAAAATCATATCGACTATCATTCAATCTATCTGTGGACCGGCAAAAAACAAACAAAGAAAATCATTTCGATAGGTCAGGCAACCATGTAACTTAGCAGTAGAAATGGGGGCTTCAAATAGTCCTTCTTCATGCGTGCAGAAGTAATATGGTCAGACTACCCTGAGCAGTAGTTTAGAGCTAAGCCTGAGTTAGGAGCCAGGACTCTGGCTTGTCATAAAATCCACGTTGAAATCTCAAATGTGCACAAAAAAAAAAACTGTGCACATTGCTTTAATGTATAACGGCAGAGGGGCTGAGCCCCCTTCGATAATCGCCTGAGTCAGCAGCTAGTCAACTGCTTCTACACCAGTGTCCTGGGACAAGTCTGGGATGTATCCCAAAGGCCCCATATAAAAGGGTTCCTAAAGTCTGCATGGCTTTATAAGATGGAATAAGGACTAAATTTGTTATCATATTTTACACAGGGAAACTACTATACATCTATCTCACACTATGAAACGTTTATGAAATTATTTGAAAAAAGTGACTCAATGTTGTACGAAGCTGTAATTAATCTGTATTGCCTCCTTACCCAAAGGGATTATCTAATGAGGTGGGGAAATGGGTTCAAGTTATCAATCCAACTTGGGAGGTCAATCTAGAAATTTCAGTCAGTTTTCTACACCAGAAAGCCCAAAGGCTTAGTGATTCCTTCCCAAAGGACGATGCATTGCAACACAGAGGTTCAAATTTATACTTCTTGACTACATCACTTTTCACGATGCATTCACAATTTGAACCCTGCTGACCTAACATGACCTTGAACCCCACCAAAACGAAAAAATTTCAAAAAAATCACGTCTTAGAAGAAATTTGTCTGTGCTTCCTCCCTTGTAATGTCATCTTTACAACTTTGTCGTCTTGATGAATCTATAGACTAAATATGAAAAGTGTTGGTCACTGCTTTCTTGAGATACCCTGTTTACAAGCTAAGCGTCACATACACACATACACACACACACACACGACATCACCAACGCATAGATTCCTCGGCAAGGAATCAATGGAGAGTGGCCAATTATTCTCATCTTGAGATATTGTGTAAACAAGGTTTTCAGCATTTGACCTCAGATGAGATCCTATCCAACCTCAAACCAACTGCACAATGAAAAATCATTTAGCAGTTATGTTCAATTAGGCAAATATGGAAACAAACAGGTTAAAAGCAATTGTTAAGGCCTGTCCAGAGCATGACCACTGCTATTAAGTATTATTTATCAGATATGGTTCATTCAGCAATTCACAATCAGACGGTTCTACTTTTTCCAAGAATCATATTGTTATTCATGATATACCACTTTATTGCAGGATGTGTTTTTACGTGTTGTCATTCTTGATATGAATAGCATAAAATTAATTTGATCAAGTTATTTTTTTTAACTTCAGTGCAATTTCCCCAAAACTTGTCTGGTTTGGGAGTCTATGAGCTCTGATACTTACCTCCTATTTACATATGTATACCACTAATGCCTGCAATAATGGTCTGGCAAACCAACCACACAGCGGGATTCCCTATGACCTAAGACCTAACTCTTCCTTCTGCATTTTGCCGAACTGAGTCAGAGCTTGGAACTAACCCCCCTCCCCGGAGGAAAGTCCTGCTCACTAGAGCAGGGCTTGAAAAACCTGAGTGAAAAAATCAAAGGCCTGAAATGTTTAATCTCACCTAAATCAGGGAATCTGATGAAGTCATCAATCAGTCTGGGAGGAGGCTGAAGTTGAAATCGGCTAAGCAGTTGTAGGATTGGCTAGGTAGTAGTAAGATCGGCTAGGTAGTTGAAAACATCGGCTAAAGAGTTGTAAAATCTGCTGGCGGAGTTGTCAGTCGGAAACATCTTGCCATAACCATTAAGAGAGACCTTGGAGATGGTGGTAAGGGTGTCACAATTGATCGTCGTGGATTGATGTGGATGAAACGGCAGTGGTATGTCGAGTCCCCAGGAGGGGAAGTGGTTGACCGTCGTCAAATGTTACAGGTGAACTGGCCATAAGAATGTGGAGCTTGTAGGAGAGAGACTGGTCTCTGGAACAGCAGTCGAGGGAGAGGCAGATGTTCAGAAATCAGCAAAAGAGACATTGTTCCGGTTGTTCACGGTCTGGATAGGTAAGGTGGTCCCGTCTGAGTTCACAGGGTGGGAGGCGGGATGTAAATAGTAGGTAAGTATCGGAGCTCATAGACTCCCAAACCAGACAAGTTTTGGGGAATCTATTACACTCCTCCTTACGTCCTAGTTACATACATATGCAGACTTAGCACCATGTAGTTGGCAGAAGGCCTGGACGACGATGGTGAGCCTGGACTCCTAAGGCTGTCTTGCAAAGTCACCCTTGCTAGAAATGACGTCTGTGAGGTAGCATGACACAAAGGAAGGAGTCTTCCAAGCCGCTGCCTTGAGTATGTCGGACAGGATAAACTCCATCAAACCAGGCTTTGGAAGATGCGTAGCCCATAGTTGATGAGCATATACGGTCTCGTTGGTGTCAGAGTGAGGGGAAATTAGTTTGACGATCCACCTGGAGAGGGTGTCTTTAGATGCCAGACCGTATGTGGACCTGGGAATGAGGAAAAGTCTTTCTGATGACCTGACGTTCTTGGTCCTTTGCAGATACCATTTCAGAGCCCTGACTGGACAAACCCATCTGTCTTTGGGAATGGACAAAGTAGAGGTGGTACTAGATTTCGCCCAGAGTGAAGGAGGCTATTTTGTTTTTGGTCAGGAACGCTGGGTCTGAAAGGTAGACCCTGTCATGGCTAAATCAAATTAACCATTTCTTTGTCCTGAGGGTGCGTAGTTCGCTCTGACACCTAGCTGAAGCTGTAGCCACTAAGAACAACATCTCATAGGTGAGGAGCTTGAGGAATGTGTTGTCCATTGGCTCGTAAGGAGACTTGGATAGGACTGAAAGGACGTCTTTGATAGCCCATGAGGGGAGAGGCATCTTCTGGGAGGTCCCTTATTGAACATGCCCTAGAGTAGGTGGCCTATGACTTTACTGGAACCAATTGTGGAACCGTCTGAGAACCTGTTGTGAATTGAAGAAATAGCAGAATGGGTAGTTTCTGATGATACTGACTTGTTTCTCTTCGTTAAAGAGTTGGAGGAAGAAATCTGCAACAGAATCTACTGTGGCTTCCATGGGATTGATATTTCTCTCTGATGCCCAGGATCTGAATCTGTTGAGTCGTGAATCGTAAGTTGACATGGTGGAAGGTCGTCGGGAACCAGACGTGATGACCGCAGCTTCGTGTGAAAGGCCCTTATTAATGAAGTGTCTGACAAAAGTTTCTATGCTGCCAGGTGTAGGTGTTTGAGGTGCAGGTGCCAGATTTTCCCTCCTTTCTGGGTTAGAAGCCAGTCTCTGATCGGAAATTTGAACGGGAGGTCTATCAGCATCTCCACAATTAGGACTGGGAACCAAGGTTGATTGGGCAGTAGGGTGCTACTAACAGAAGGGTTGCTGTGGATCCCTGAGCTTGAGGAGTACTCGTTGAATCATGCACCACGGAGAGGAGGCATAAGCGTAAAGACCGTCCCATGAAATGGCCAGGGTGTCTGTTTCCCATGCCTGATGATGGAAGGACCTGGCGCAAAACGTCGGTAGTTTCGCATTCTGAGGGGTGGCAAAGAGATCCATTGACTGTCTGTCAAACAGCTGGAATATGTGATTGGCCCAGGTTTGGGAGAGTGACCACTCCTACTCTAGTAAGGTTCCTCTGGATAGGTCATCTGCCACCAACTGAACGGGCCTGCTAGGAGGTGCCAGGTCTTCAGACAAAGAGATGGTGAGTGACTTGGTTCCCCCTTGTCGATTTATGTCTTACACAGTCATTGAGTTGTTGCACAGAATTGTTACCTGGTATGTGTTCTTGCAGGAGATGCTTCCACTAGCTGATTGCTGGCTGGGAAGACTGCTTCCATTTCCAGAAGGTTGATGTGGAGGTGAGATTGGTTGGGGTGCCAGAGGCTGTATTCCAGACTGCTCCCCAACCCGACAGGAAGGCGTCCGTCATAATGGAAGATTTGGGGCGTGACCCTGTTGTTCTTTGAAGTATACATATGTAAATAGGAGGTAAGGAGGAGCAAAAAAGACTTATGTGTACATCAGTGAAAAATTGAAATTGAGGAGGTTGCACAACTTTGAGGCAATCCATAAAACAGTTGATACATCTACTCGGTAAAACTCAATGTACACATCGAGTATAGAAAGCACCCCCACTTTCTCAATTTACAAAATTTATTGAGCCCACAGGCCACTTGCACTTAATCCTTGATCTAGAACAGGGGTTCCCAACCTCTTCCTGGAGGCAACCCATTTCAGGTAGCAGCATGAGATCACGACCCCAATTAATATACCATAATGCACCATATAGTAGCCAAACTGTTCATACTCAGGTGAGAGTTGTGCAGATGAAACTGTGTACTGGGCATATGAGTTCACGAAGTGGCGGAAGCAATTTTTAGTTAGTCTGTCTTCTCTAGCAATACAGAACTGATGGACAAGTGATATTGACAGTATTTTTCATTAGGGCATGGCAAATTTTCAAATATTTATAAATGAGAAAGGCACAATTACGGCAAGAAAAATGTAACTTTGGAAGTGTACATTGGAGCTAAAGTCCAACGCCTTATAAACCACTCAGGCACTGCACCAAGTCAGTCACATTATGAAAATTTTCCCCATACCAAAACATAGACCTGAAACAGCCGGCACTTTTCCTACAAAACCTGCGGTATCACAACTCCTAACCTGACTTCCTGTTTCACACCTTTGCCTTGCCTCTTTGCTTGCCCAGGCATGCTGTGGATGGCATCTGTGCTCACTAATCTGCTTGTGTTTACTCTGTGAGACTGAACTTTTTGTGTAGGCCATACTAAACAAGTTGATAAGTTAATCCTTGTAGGGGAAATGAGGGAGGCTAGGTGAATAAACTTCGGGTGTGAATAGGTAAACAGTTGCCTGACCACTCTGGTATGGGAGCAATTTTTCACATGATGTGTCAGGGGCTGCAGAACCAATTTTGAAGTTGGGGGGGCTAATCATCGATGCGGCCCAATATGTACAATATAAAAGAAGCAGTTTAAGGCGGCCCAAAATGCACATGGCAGAAAAGGTGCGAGGCTGAAGCTCCCCTAGCTCCCCCCTCCCATTTCCGAGGTCCCTGTATGTAACAATTAAATGTTGGATACTTGCCTTAACCACTCAGCCACTGCTCTAAGTCCTTCATATGTAACAGTGTTGGATTAATGAGAGAAATGTCTTTAGGATATAAAACAAAAATGTAATTTTGGACGTGTGTCAAAAAGATGGGGTTAAAATCATGGACCATGGTTTCCTATTAGCAGCCACATCGTAAAGATCTCCTCAATTTAATACCACTCTGCCATTTTTTTAGGTTTTGTTATAACATGGTAACAGCTAACCTTACCCTACATGCTTATCTACTGCACAATAAAGTGAATTCCAAGATGGCAGGGACAGGAGTTTGTGGGTTCACAGGATGGGGAGGGGTCTGCCTGGCAATTTCCCAATAGTGGTGTTATAAATCCCAATCTACTTTTGTCACCCATTTCCATAGAACAGTAGGCTCACCTAAGCAAGTAGCCAGACAAGGTATAGAAAAGGGGTGTGAGATAACTTCGAGGGAGTGCAAAATACTTTTGGGGTGGTGTGTTAAAATGGATTTAATAAATGGCAGAAATTTTCTAAGAGGGGACACCAATCACATGTCTCTACCGGAGATGGTGATCCTGGGGGGGGGGATATATCCCCCAATGAAATTAGATGGGGGATACTGTACACTATATCCCCCCATGAAATCAACCGGGCAGATCCAGAAATCAGAAAACTTTACCTTTTTCTAGACTTTTTATAATAGGACTTTTTTAGGAAATGCTTCTGACAGTTGTCCTTAGACAACTGGGCGGTGGGTTAGAAACTGGGCCGTGAAACCTCATCTAACTAACTGACAGTTGTCCTAGTATCACTTTGCAAAGCCTGAAAAGGGCCATCTCCAGTGATCTGGGGGTATTTTTGGCCAAAATTTTCTACCTTCTGTGCCAACTGATCATGGCGCTTCGCTTAGGTAGTACCACTGACTAGATCCAGAAATCACAACACTTATCCTTTTTCTAGACTTTTTTACAATATGCCTATTTTTAGGAAATACTTGTAGTCATAGTGTCATATTGCAAAGCCTGGAAAGGGCCATTTCCGGTGATCTGGGGGTATTTTGACCAAAATTTTTTTTGTACACTCCGCGCCAACCGATGGTGGTGCTCCGCTTAGATAGTGTCACCGACAATATATCCCCCCCGCTTTCAAAGATGGATCACCGCCCATGGTCTCTACCTATGGCCTACCATGAAATGAACAAATCAAGGGAACAATTCGGAAACATCTTTTTATCTTTGGAGTGGTGTTGTTTTTAAGAGATTATTCCCCCTCCCCAACAAAGTGTCCACTCCCATGGTTGGAAAAGAACTTAGTACAGATGGGGTTCGAACCCATGCGGACATCTGTCCATTGGAACTTAAGTCCAACGCCTTAACCACTCGGCCACTGTACTTAATCCTAGATACAACTCAATTTGGGATATATATACACAAGAAAAGAGTAAATTTGGTCTGAGAAGTAGAAGTTTGGAAGCCCTGTACAATGCTCAAAAGTTTTCCATTAAAGGGAAACACGTTATATGATATAAAAAAAAATGAAAATATGAGCAGAACTTGGTGAAAAATGTGCCTGAATCAAATGAATATGCATGAAAAGCAACCATGCAATCTTTCCATGTCATATTAACTGTGCTGTTTTGCAAGCAAACAACACTAGAGCTGATGATGGTGCAATACTCAAGAACCTTCAAATGAACTTTTGCAAATTCAGCAACAGTCAATATTTGGCTCACAGTACTTTTCTTTAGGGGAGTATGGGTCGATGATTCCATGCTGGCTGCTATCTGGCATCTGTTCAGTGCAGATGTGTGTGTTTGGTTAATTCCTTTGGAAATGAGTGAGGAGGTCCATTCCATGAGTACAAAGGTTACATAGGCAGAAAACTAGCAGTAACAGAATCAAGCTATGTAAAACGGGTCCTATGGTAGAGTGAATAAATTTGGTGGCAAAGCAAGTGATTAACAATCTGGAGGATCTGGTCAACTGACTTAATCACATCTAATTGATACGATTCCCAAATTTGAGTTAAACTGCTCAATTGGAAGCCACCCAGCTGACCAGTGGCAGTGCTAGACATTTCTTTTGAAAGAGCAAAGGCCCAAAACTTTCTGACAGATGACAGTCATGGATACTCATTATTCAGGTAGGAAAGGATGTCGGATGATATCCCATGGTAGAACTTGGTATTTTCATGAAGGTTGTACCAGAGGATAATCAAGAGGATGCTGGATGATATCCCATCACCGGAGTATAATCGAACACTTGTTGACATAGAGAAGGCAAGAAAAGAGAAGGAAGAGTTAAGCTCTTGGGTGCCCTCTATAGGTAGGGGATCCCACAGTGTCACTGGTTTCGCCAGATCGTTATTGCAGGCAATAATGGTATACATAGGTAAATAGGTGGGGAGGAGCAAAAAGACTACAATCCTGAAATGAAAATTTTGCTTAAAATTCAGTTGTAATGAAGGTGTGGATGTTGCTTTGGAAGTGTTTGGGCACTTGGGCAGTTTTGGAATAAAACTTGGGAGGCTTCAAGGAAAAGGGTGTAAGGGGAAAGAAACCCCTTCCTTTGAAACTTTTAAGAAACATATAGTGCTTCAATGCCAAATGATGCTATGTATTTCAAAAGTTTAGGGTACTGTGAACCTTTAAAACAAGACTTTCACTGCTTGAGGGTTGGGTATGCTTCTCTAAATTCTGCATGCCATTGGTAGTGTTCATGCATACATATGACCATCAGCATCTGATGAAAGAAATACCATTAGCAAAAGATTTTCAAATTTTGTTGGAGGTTGCTTTCTCATGAGGTGCAGCTGATAAAGCTTTCACTGCATGTTGCCTAACTTGCCTAAGGTGCCAAGCCAGAAGCAGGGCATCCAAGGGTCTTCCCCAAGAACTACTCTCAAAAGAAATGACTTTTGCCGCTATTCTGGAACAATTTCCACAGAAAATCCTGTGTTCTCTATTTGTTATTTGAAATGCTGATGAAATATTCTGGCTAACAAATTAGGTGCCCACCAAAATCCTTCATTTGCACTTTGCAAAGGTGCTGCTAGAACAT
>WURT03642353.1:0-19863 GCA_009936505.3 Holothuria glaberrima | reverse complement strand
TCACCATAACACATCTACGTACTTAGTATGAAATCAATCCAAGCTTCGTACCTTGAGATATCGTGTTAACAAGGTTTCGGGGTTTGGCCCCTGGTGACCCCAGATGACCTTTGACCCCTTATAACAATAGGATTCTTCCTCTCACCATTATGCAGTTACATACTAAGTATGCAAACAATCCAAGCTTCCTACTTCGAGATATCGTGTTAACAAGGTTTTCGGGCTTTGACCCCCGGTGACCTCAAATGACCTTTAACCTCCACCAAAAACAATAGGGTTCTTCTCCTCCATATGGGGTACCTACACAACAAGTTTGAGCTTCAAAGAAGTTTCCCTTTTTGAGATATGGAGTGCACAAGCAAAGTGTCACAAACACACACATACATACACACGTCATCATGACCGCATAGGTTTCTCTTTCATCGAAACCAAAAAGTAGAAATTCTTGGAAATATATCCCACTCAAATTTAACAATAATTGTAGCACTATTTTGTATCTATCCCACCTTACGTAAGCAAAAATTTCCCAAAGGAGAGGGGACCCCTCCCTTTAGACCCATCCCCCAGGACGGCGATTCGCATATGGTGAAAATCCCCCCCCCCCCGTCTTTGGAGATGGATCCACGTCCTTGACTTTGGGCAACTTTTTTGAGATCCGGGCAAACATTTTCTGCCCCCCAAATTGGAAGAGTCCCGTACGCCTATACTTTACTCACTTGCAACGTATACAAATTACGCCAAACAGAGTCAACTTTGGTTGTGAAATCGTCCCTTAAGACACAATTAAAACAATTTTTCACACAAAGAATACATGTACCTGTCCTCTTTGATTCCTTGCCGACGGCAGGCAAGGAATCTATGCTGTGGTGATGTGTGTATGTGTGTATTTGTGACGCTTGTTGTAATCGCGATATCTCAAGATAGGAATGACGGACACTTTTCATATGTGGTATAGAGATTCAGGGACATAGCGAGGGGTGTCAACCCCCTCCCCCCAATATTTGGTCGCCGTCGGTATGTTGGCATAAAAAGGAGAGGGGAAGAGAGAGAAGATGGAAATAAAGGAGGAAAAGAAGAGAGAAGAAGGGAAAGGAAAGGGGAAGGAAGGGAGTGAAAGAATAAACGAAGTATGGAAAGAAAAAAAAAGAAAGAACGGGAGCGCGCGGTAAGTCTGTTATCGGCTATTTCGATTTTCGGCTCTTCATCTAATTGGCCCATTCAAGTTGAAGGACCGTCGGCAAATTGATCTTTCATGTGAAGGCCGTAAGGACGGCCGCCGGTGCAACTGGACGAGTGACCGAGTCCGTCGGCAACTAGGGGAAAGAAAAGGAATTAACGGCTTCCGCATAGGCGCGCTATTTCGGGTCATATGACATTCTTCAAAAAACACTTTCCCCATGGAGAGGGTATCTTTAGCCCGTTTTCTAAACCCTAACCTTGACTTTAAACCATATGCGTAGGAAGTGGGGCGGAACTATGCTTTCTCCCCCTTGATTCAAGTAAGAAATGTCAAAAATTTGAAGTAATTTGACTTAAAATTTGTCCAAAATGATGCACCAAATTGCATCTAAGGACCCTCAAATATCCAAGGGTAGGGGGAACCCCTTCTCCTCCCCCAGGACGGCGATACGAAACAACGTTCAGCCCCTCAGTCTCAAACAGCTTCCTACGCCTATGCTTCAAACGCATTTTGCAAAAAATGGAAAAAAAAAATAATGCGTACCGCGTCTTCCCTTCACTGCAAACTCTGGCCTTCAACATTTTGAACACAAAAATGTAACAGATACAGAACGCATCCTGGCGTTCAAAGCATATCTTGAACGCTAGTGTTAAGATTCTGAACACTGTTTCTCCATTTTTGAACGTCGGAAGCCTATTTAAACACTTACCGTATTTGAACGCCTGACGCGTCTTGTGTCAAATGCTGGACGCATAGTGTTCAAATTCTGAACGTCAGGTTCAGCTCCTGAAGTACAGTGGCATGACGGGAGGAATAGTCTCACACATTAAAATTATTAAGACTCTGTGCATTGGATAATATATTATGAACCAAAATATACTTATCCTGAGACTTATTCTTTTGCCCTAAGATATGCTAAAACCTCAGAGCTTCCGGGGCTTCGCCCCAACAGCGGCCCTAAGGCGGGCCCCTGGACCCACCCAACCGCTTAGAAGTATAGTGACCTGACGAGAGGAATAGCCTAATACATTAAAATTATTGGGAATCTTTGCATTTGATGATGCATTATGAACCAAAATATATCCATCCTGAGCCTTAATTTTTCACCCAGAGATATGCTAAAACCTCAGAGCTTCCGGGAGCCTCGCCCCTGGGCAGCCATCGGGGCTTTGCCCCTGGATCCCACAAGGGGCCCTAAGCCGTGACCTTGGACCCCACCCGCTAAACCTCGCGCTTTGCGTTCGTTTTCGTGCTTTACGCATTAACAGATCTGCATGTCGGCAAAACATAATCTCTACACCCAAAGATTACACCTTCGCTACGGCCTGTATAGATTTGTCATGTTGAGAGGAAGAACACTATTGCGTTTGGTGGAGGTCAAAGGTCATTTGAGGTCACCAGAGATTAAACTGCGGAAATCTTGTAAATGACTAGTAATCACGATATCTCCAGGTAGGAATAAAGGACACTTTTCATATTCGGTATACGGAAATGTCATGTTGAGAGAAAGAACATTATTGTTCTTGGTGGAGGACGAAGGTGATCTGAAGTCACCAGAGGTAAAACTGCGAAAACCTTGTAAACATGACGTTACAAGGGAGGTAGCACAAGCAAATCTCTTCTAAGACATTTTTTTTTTTTTTTCGTTTTTATGTTTTGGTGTAAATTTTGACAGAATCAGATTCACCAGAACAATTTTGCCAGTTCCTTGCTGACAGCATATCATATTTATCTGCTTTAATTGCAACAGGACTTCCTAATTCACAAGTCTTTATTTTAACCTCCGAGCCCCACTACCCTACTTTCATCTCGAAGTTCAAAAAGTAGACTGATTTCGTGCATAACATTAGCGGCGCAATATTTTTATGCAGTACAATATTTGTCACCAAGATTTTTTCGTTCCTCCTTAAGTGCAGAAATACACTCAAATAATGCACCATTTGCGATCTAGGCACCTTTTAAATTCCAAAAATTTTCCAAAGGGGAGGGGGACATCTCTTCCCCTTAGACCCCTCCCCCAGGCCACAGATCAGTAAATGTCGCATTGAGAAAACGTCCTAGCTAAACACACTGTATATGACATTCTTGAAAAACACACTTTATGGACATTATACCTTACTTTCATCAACACCATGTGATCAACAGCACCCAACTGCCATGGAGAGTGTATCCTTAGCCCGCTTTCTAAACCGTAACCTTGACTTCAAACACATTTTGCAAATTCCTGAGGATCCGGTTTACCCACAAACATCATGGGAAAAAATAATGCGTGTTGGGCGTGTCTTCTCTTCACTGCGAACGTAGGCGTTCAACTTTTGAACAACAAAATGTAACCGATATATAAAGCATCAGTGGCGTAGGCAGGGACACTGAGCTATCACACCCTCCCCCCTCACTGATGGAACTTTTTTTATTTAGTTCCTAAAAATACGTAACTTTTTTAAACAATTCTACTTCAAAATGTAGCCTATGTGACACCAGATTGCATGTAAGGACATCTAATTTTTCAAAAATTTTCAAAGGGGAGGGGGACACCCCCTCCTTTTACACCATTCGCCCAGGCCGGCGATCACACTACATACTGCATGGCCCCCTTGAGAAAAGCCCTGGTTACGCCACTGAAATGCATCTAGCATTCGAAGCATATTCGCCTATTTTGAACAATTACCGTATTTGAAAGTCAAAATATACCTATCTTGGGACTTAATTTTTTACCCAGAAATACGCTAAAACCTCAGAGCTTCCAGCGGCTTCGCCCCCTGGCCCCCACCTGGGGCCTAAGACGTTCCCCTGCACCCCACCCGCTAAAGCTCGCGCTTCGCGCTCGTATTACGCATCACCAGATCTGTCGGCTAAACATGATCTCTACACCCCCCAAAGATTACATCTTCGCTACGCCCCTGTCCAGCCATACACTTTTCAAATCAGATTTTCGCCACTAAATCTGACATCAATTTATTTGTTACCCACTCTTTCAGGCCTGGGTTGGGCCTTATGGGTCATCAATTGAGTGCACATTCAACGTCATGTACAGATAGCATAGATAACTATTCAGTTTTTATGTCCACTTTTTTGTAAATACTCTCCGAGCTTCCAGGGCTACGCTCTTTTTTATTCCATTCCGTGCTGCTTTCGACTTGACGGACCCCCATTAATACACCACATATTCAAGTGGAATGCTAACCATTTCAGCATAAGGCCTAAAGGCAAAAGTGTGGATTCTTGTCTGGCTGTGGCCCTTGAGATCTTCTGGATTAAACTCCTGGGCCACCAGCAAAATAATAAAGGAGCCCCATGTACGTTTTAGGGCCTTTAAGAATATCATGTACACTATACAGCGCATATTGCAAAGAAATACCGTGAGCAGCGCTATGTGAGGACGGATTAATTGCATAAAAGTGATTCCCAAATTCTGTCGGTCTCGAGCCCGGTCAGAGAAATTTAGAGCCGAGACACGAGTCCGGACTGTACGAGTCCGAGTCCAGGTCCTTGGCTTCCCAGTTCCAGTCACGAGTCCGAGTCCGGTCTCGCCTAGCCTACTACAGCACTGTTGACATTTTACGAACGAACGGTTCGGCCAGAATTTCTTTGTGTATTATCTCAGCATCGCTGTTCCCCTCACTTTGGACACTTTTGCACGACCACAGTGCCCAGACACACTGCTTTCCTCGTCTAGTACTCTTTCACTGACGACAGTGCAAACTGTTCTTTTCGGTGGCGATGTTTGGGTCCCGGTAATATGGCGCCTATGGCGGACCCCGAGCTTCAATAACGTAGCGTGTCGTACAATAGGTTGCGCAATCCAGTTCTTTAGATCAGTGGTCAAACCCAGGCTCCATACCTCACTAGCACTTTGAGGATTTATGTCACTAACCGCACACCAGTGAATCGCGGATAGTTTCAAAACTAGAGCTGAAGCTAACGGATGATTTCAGTACTGCCAGACATGGATGTTACTACTTGGCAAATTTGTTTCGATATAATACCATTTTCATGTCGATATTGAAACGTGTAACCTCGATCTCTCATTTTAAAATTCGATATGTCATTTTGAAACTCGACATGTCATTATTTTGTAATTTCGAATTCTCATTTGTGATTTCGACATGTCACTTTGAAACTTCACATGTCATTTGTACTGTTCGGTATTCATGACACTAGCCGCACACCAGAGACGCGCGGATAGTTTCAAAATGTGCATTGAAGTTAGCGGATGATTTTAGTAATGTCAGGCATGGATATTACTCCTTGGTAACTTTGTTTCGATAGGCCTACATTAGCATTTTCATGTCGATATTGTAACGTGTAACCCCGACCTCTCATTTTGGAATTCCGATATGTTACTTGAAATTCGACATGTCATTTGTGATTTTGACATCTCATTTGTGATTTCGATATTCCAATTTGAAACTCGATTTGTCCTTTGTACTGTTCGGTATTTATGACACTAGCCGCACTCCGTACTTCTTGTAAAAAGAATATGTTGAGGATTAATAACTTCTTAGATTTAACACTGTTATTCCGAAAAACAAGTAGTATTACCAGGGTCGTAGCCTGCGGGTGCAGGGGAAACCCCCTGAGATTTCAAAATCGTAAATGAAAACTGGCCTACTTGAGAAAAAATACTGAGATGCTGAAAATTTCACTGTCCAAATTATGATGTAAAGGCCCCCAAAACCTGAGAAATTGCATACAAGTGTTCATTTTCTTCCCAAATTTTCCCGGTAGGTCCCCGCCACGGATGCGTTATAATGCGGGTTTCTCAAGATACACCGCTTGACTACACCAACATAATATGCTGGATATTCCTAATCATTAAATAGCCAATTAATTATTAGCTATAACTCAATGAGCTGGTAAAGAAGCTTTTCAAAGGGCATGAGCAGTCGCAAACTTATTTTGAAACAATAGCTAAATCTCACAAATGACCTCTTGATAGCACATTTTTGCATCTAAGCCAGGCCTTACATGCACCCCTCCCCACATTCCCCCTCTCCCAGGATGAAATTCATCACGGGTGAAAAGGGAGGGGCTCTCCCGAGTGTCAACTATCTGTAGGCAAGCCACTTAGTGTTCCGCTTAGCTAGTGTCATAAACTTCTTCCCTAGGGATCAGTGATGTAGTAGCCTCGGTCTCGAGACCGGTTTTCTTGGTCTCGGTCTCGACACCCTGTGGTCTCGGACCCTTTGCGGCCTCGGAAATTTTTCCGGTCCCGCTTCGAAACAGGCAAGAAACCCCTTTTTCCATTTTTTTTAATACACTCATTTATTTCAAAACGATTTTTGTTAATTTATTTTGAAAAATAATTCATTGAGAAAAAAATAATTTATCTAGCGATTCCATACGCTAATCTTTAAAGGGTTGAACTTTCTTCTGTGAGCTAGTTGGGGGTCTTTACGGTGGTCAGTGGGGATAATAGTGCATTGGACTAGCACACAGGTCATGTTACTCAGTATAATCAGAACAGTGACAGTCTGGAACTGTACTGTATTGTGTGTTCACCGTGTGTTTGTGGACCCAACATTCCATTCAAGGTGAGGACACTTTCTATTGTTCGCCCAGGTTAAGGCCCTGATTACTGGTGTAAAACGACTGAAGTCTGACAGTGATCAGCACTTCCGCCCGATAATTTCGCTCCTTGGCTAGTCAACGCGCCACTTTTAAATTTTGAATCTATGCCTAAAATATCTTTGATAATATATCTTTGGTTACTGCAAATCGCGAACTGGGATGGTTGAAGAGTGAACAAGCGGCTTCTCATGTTAATCAACATGCCAAAACTTTGTCAACAAAAGCAATACATTATACGTGAAGTACAGTAGTCTTTTCTTTTTTCTTACGAGAGCCCAGTGCTGACCTTGTAAGTTTATGAATAGAAGATATATTTATGAACAACTTGTTCTTTTAAGGATATTGACAGAAATGCATGCATGGAATCATAGGTTCATACAAATCAGTTCATCTCTCACGTGTGGAAATAACGGTTGTTAGTTTACACCTTGCGAATACAGGTAATGTTTCTGTAATTCGCAATTCAATGCTCAGGGACTTATACGCCTCTATGGTGGGGCTGGGGATGTAGCCCTACCCCTTTTTCTTTTTGGGTAGAAAACTTTATTTTGGTGCAAATATTGCAGTTTTATGCGTAAAACGTCGGGTAAAAGCGCCCAGTCTCCAAATGAAGTTGGGCTATGTACATTTCTACCTGGAGTTGGCATGAATGTACAGTCTATCAATACAGCCTTAAAAACCCCACATCCATGACCACTATTTGATTTATTTCTTCCCTTGTAGCAATACCAATGACTTCACGACAAAATTTTAACATCTTTGCACACTTGGAAACTGAAAGAAATAAATTTATGTAGCCCTTTCCAGATTCTTCTGTTAAAAACTTTAACAATCATCAAAACGTTGTGAAATTGAGGATTTCTAAAATTACAGGTCGACTGTGTAGTACGGGAGTATGTGCATTCTCGAAACCACTTTAGTTTGAACCATAGGCGTAAGAAGCTGTTCAACACTGGGGGCTGAACCTTGTTTCGGATCACCGTCCAGGGAAGGGGTCTAAGGGCAGGGGCCCCTCCCCTTTGGAAAATGTTTTGAAAAATGTTTTTGGAAAAATTTCAAGGAAAATTACTACAAATTTTTGACATTTCTTAGTCCTTTAGAAATTTTTTTAATATTTTAGGGCCCTTGGATGCAATTTAGGGCATTATTTTGGACAAATTTAAAGGTAAACTACTGCACATTTTTTACATTTCTTAGTCCTTTGGAAAATTTTTTGATATTTGAGGGTCCTTAGATGCAATCTGGTGCATCATTTTGGACAAATGTCAAGGTAAATTACGGCGAATTTTTGACATTTCTTTATAGTCCTTTGGAAATTTTTTGGATGTTTGAGGGTCTATAGATGTAATCTGGTGCATCATTTTGGACAAAATTCAAGGTAAATTACTGCAAGATTTTGATTTTTGTTAGCCCTTTGGAAATATTTTGATATTTATGGGTCCTAAGATGCAATTCGATGCATTATCTTGGACAAATTTTAAGGTTAACCACTGCACATTTTTGACATTACTTAGCCTTTTGGAAAATTTTTTGATATTTGAGGGTCCTTTGATGTAATCTGGTCAATCATTTTGGACAAATTCTGAGGTAAATTACTGCCAAATTTCTGACATTTCTTACAGAAGAGACAACGGGTTTTCGTGCTTGGAAAGTGGGGGTATACTTCCGCCCCCTACAAATTTTGCTGGAGGGGCTGGCGCCCCCAGCCCCTCCCCCGCTTCCTACGCCAGTGGTTTAAACCGAACATTAATTAGGGACCCCAAAAGCTACAAAATGTAGAGAGTGGCGGCTGTAAGCATTAGCGTATGTGACCATTTCGATTAGGGGGGCACAAGGTTTTTGGACGCGAATCTTTGAGCCTTGTTAGAAAATTTTCGTCCGAATTTCTACAAGTTGTGTCCGAATTTGGGGTTGTCCATTTGGAGGGTTGAGTGTTGTAGGGGATTGAGGGTTGGAGGGCGATCTCGGAAACGGGTTAAAAGACAACGACCCCGGCCGCAAATCGTACATCCCTCCAGCGTGCCAAAAAGACAATTTATTAGTCGGCATGTAGGGTCTCCGATTTTCTCTGAATGATTAAGCATCTAGTATAAAGCCGGTGGAACTTGAAAAGAGGTTCGCAAAAACCCCCAAAAGAGCAAAATTACTCATCGGCAATCTCCTCTTAAAGCTGTAAGAATTAAATCATTTTATACGTCTTAAGCCCTTAAAGATGGTGAAAACACACATTTTGTTATTATTGGGTGCTAGAGTAGTCTAGCTTAGAAGCTAAAAGGCCATTGAGGCTTGGTTGATACCAAATTAAGAAAAGGGTTGATATCAGCTTGTAAATTATAGGTTATTTCTGGTTAATATCTTTTGTTTCTTAAATCACGTGATTATGAAGCGGGAACCTCAAACTTGGATCTGCGTCATCAATCACAGTGACGACACTTGAGAAAGCGTCTTCTTTAAGGTAGCATGTCTGTTGTCTGCTTTTGCTTTGTCATAGTCTGCAGGTATTGATTGACTTCGGACTTTATTTGGAAGAACGAAACACTACAGACGCTAAACCTCAAAGAGACTTTATTTTGGGTAAGCGTCCAGCAGCGGCGGATTTAAGGAAAAGGGCCTTGTCAGCAGCTTGAGGCAGGGGCTCTAAACCTCTTCCCCAAGAAGGTGTCAAGAGGGTTGAGGGAGTGAAGCGACTGAGCGCAGGATGGTCTCGGAGGTGGGTGTCTTCCCTCCTTACTCCAAGAAATTTTCCGTTTTTATGCCAGAAAGTCAAGTTTTTGAAGTTCATTTTATGTATGATTTATTTACTGCTCAGATTATTTGTGAAAGATCTATCGGGAAATTGCCATTGAGGCAAGAAATGTGGTATTTATATTTAAAAGAAATGCCTCATACATGTATCACACATTCGCAAAATGAAAAGCACAAAACGAGAAACATGAAACTTATCTTCACAGACACCCTCCCACACACACCATAGGCGCCGGCATGGGGGGGGGAGGGCACGGGCGCGTGTGCCCCAATCGAAAAATTCTGAAAAATTTCAAATGATCCAAAAGGCGTTTAAGCTATAGATTTCTGTAGGGGGTAGGGTGAGGTGTGTTTTCGACCGAGTGATGGATCTATTGAAATCATTTACTATTACAAATGTTTCTCAAACTATCAGAATTTTCGCAAATCCTTCGCAAACTATCAAAATTTTCCCGCGCTCTGCGCTCTTCAAACCTTACCGCAATGTTGTTCTTATTATCAGTATCTTCCAATAGCAACTCCCAGAGAAGTGCAGCAGCAAATTTCCAAAGCTGTTTACGAATTACTAGGTAAAAGACTGGCTTTTTGAGAGGCATGTATGTTTGTTCGGCAATTGACATTGAAAGTGTCTCGATGCATATTTTGAGTGCAGGTTTTGTCATGTAAATCTTATTTAACGAAAAATTTCGGCGCGCTGCGTGAGCAAGTGTCACGGTTTGTATTCCATCTCACGACCATTCTGAAAGTAATAGTACACGGTACCGCTACTATTCTGATCCCAACAATTTAAAAAAAAACAGAGATTCATCTCCAAACATCTGTAGGGGTCTTGCATTAATGTGGGGTCTTTCAATCTAATTTGTACATGATGTGGAAGGTTGGAACTTGAAAGTACGTATTTGCCGTAATACAGTTTTCAGAAATTTTTACCGAGCGCTTCGAGTGCAGCCATTATCGGTATAGATGGTGATTGGTTAATACACTACGACGAAAAAGCATTCTGAAAAGCAGTGCTGTAACCGAGTCCACCTAACCCAATTCCGGGCCAATTCTGATTCCAATGGCCACCATTCCGGGCCAACTCCCAGTCCAGCACCCTCCGAGTCCGAGCCAATTTCGATTCCACGTTTTCCAATTCCGGGCCAATTCCAAGTCCGGCCATTTGACAATTTAGCGACTCATACAAATGCCTTTGTACTGTTAACATTTACACGTATTATGAAAACGGGCACATTTCAGAAGTCAATTCCATACTCTCCCTGACCCTGTAATTTAGTTGACTGTATGTGGCCATTTACTCGTTAAATTGTGCACCAATAGTTAATTGCCTCTGCACATTGAATGAAACTTTCATTTTTGTGGACTCGACTGGAACTGGCTTCGAGTCCGAGTCCAGCTGAGCCCATTCCGGGCTAATTCCGATTCCGTGACCTCCCATTATGGGCCAATTCCGAGCAGTCCGGCGAAAAACGGACTCGAGTCCGGAATCGAGTCCGAGTCCGGAATCGAGTAAAAGTCCGGACTCGGGTGTTACAGCCTTGCTGAAAAGTGCTGGTTAGTCCTTCACCTCTTTTGTTATACCTATCTGCCTATCAGGGAGGTTTAATATCACCTCCCTGTACCTATACTCCCCCTCTCATTTCCATTGCTGTAAGCTGTTCGTATGGATTTTCGTTTTTAGTAAAAATGCGAAATTTGTAAAGTGCTCGGCGTCATACTCTATATTATCATATTGATGTCAGGTAATTACCATTATTTCATCATATTATAAAATTGAGCGTTCAGGAGGAGCTGTCAGCCTAAGATACGCTTTTGTAATGTACAATGAAGGAAAGGTCCAAGGTCCAAGACTGTTTCTGTGGACTCAAGTCCGTATTTTGTGATAAAAACTTTCCCCGAATAGAAGGCAGTCAAGTAGTCAAAAGGGAGATTTAGGAGGTTTGTTGGCAACGTATCCTTCTCTTAGACAACATATTCTACTCTGTCATCTTACCAAAAATTAAGATTCACTAAATTATGGACATTTTCAAATGATCGGTTCCAAAAATAACCCAAGGAAAGCACCATTTGCATCCAAGCAACCTTAAATAAACAAAAATTTCTCATAGGGAGGAGGACACCCCTCCCTTTACACCTTTCTCTAGGACGACACCCTGACAAAGGAAGGATCCCACTGCTGTATGCAAATGCAGGGACGCATAAAAACGGTGCAATTTAGGCAGACTTAGGGGTTAACTGAGGTGACATTACTACCTCAGCTGTGTCACCCCCCCCCCGAGCCACTAATTGAAGTTGAGTGGGGGAAAATCACCGAAGCCTAACCCAGAATCTAATTCATTGCATTCGAGGCTGTTTCTTACACAAACGAATAATCGTAACGTTGCATACTTTGAATAAGCACAAGATTTAGTAAGGAATGTGTGGGAAAGGGGGGAAGGGGAAAATGGGGAGATGCCTCATCACTGAATAGAGAAAAATTTGGGTTGGTAAAAGTAAAAAAAAGAAAAAAGGGAAATGAGAGAGGAAAAGAGAAAAAAGAAAAATGAAAGAGAGGAGGAAAAACCAAAAAAAAGAAAAAAAAGAGGACAGGAGAGGAGAGGAGAGAGGGAAGAAGAGAAAGAGAGATGGAAAGACTAAAGAAAAAGAAGTGCGCGCTCGCGAGCGCGCTTGTGTGTATGGGAGAGGGGGTCAGGGAGGAGAAACTGGAATGTATGGAGGCTGAGGACAACTCATTTATTATATTTTAGAAAACCCGTCAAAATCACAAGAAACGTAAACATCGTTAGGGGAAACTGCACTATACAGGCTAATCAAGCCCGTTTGGGAAATAATGACCTAGCAAAGATTCACCGTACATTAGTCAGCTAGTGCGTTGTAACATGCAGTTGTTACTTAATTCCCAATTACGCATAGCCGGAATTACTCAGTAATCGAGGCAACCTGTAGATTACGCCCCCCCCCCCCGATATTTTTACTTTTAGGGGGTCTACGAAAATTTACGAGTCTCCCTTACAGCTTAGCTTTCACACTTGCTTCTGATTTTTCCTTCCTTACTACCCAAATATAGACTGCATCACTAATCTTGTAACGTTACGTGGGAGGAAATTTCGTGGATTTTAATTACTGATGGTATGTACCAAGGAAGCTGCTATGAGGCATGTCACGTGGGTTATGAAGTATGTTAAACTTGTTATATGGTATAATATTGTATTAATACTGGCAAGTGGTTATATACATGTATGTTCCAGAGGTTTCGTAATTTTTCATATTTGCTGTATTATTGACATTGTTTCAACTAACAGGATCTAATCGCGTTATTTTTGAGGCCTTAATTAACAAAATTGGCCTACTCAAAAGGCGATCATGATTGCACTTAAGCAAGTGGGAAGGTTCATTTCCGACAGCCTGAACTTTTTCCAAGCACTACGCGCTAACTTATGGTTGCCCATCGGTTAGATCAGGGCTTTTCTGTCAGGTCACAGAAGCCTTGGGGTAAACTGAGAAGGAGGAATCGGATGAGTGAGATTGTGTAAGGATTTCTGGATTCGGATCAATGAAATGTTTAGTCTTTTTTTATTTGTTCATATTGACATGCACATTATGTTGGACCAATGGCTAGTCACATGACACCATAATTAACAGTGACATGAACAGATAAAATGCCTTTTGAGTACCTTAATTTCCACCAGCAAGAAATTCACATTTGACAGTCTTTTATTTCTAAATTTTCTTAGGGGAGGACCCCACACTTCCGTCTTTGCCAATCTGAATATTATGTCAGTCATACTGATGTGTGACTTATACTCATGGCCGTATGCAGCAGAGGATGTTTCATGGTTCCCTCAACCCCCTGCCCCTACCCCCGAAATGTTCCCAAAGCAAATTTTTATCACACCGATTTGTTAAAATTCCAAGGTTCTACAATAAAGAATTTTAGATGTAATTTGTAAGGCACGGAATGTTCCATTCCTGGCAATATATATGGGACAGACACGCAGCATAGGGGATAGAGGAGTTGGGCAACCGTCCCTTCTTGAGGGCGTTTTCTTATTTTTCTCTACCTGTTTCGATATAAACTCCTAAAAAAGCCATTTTTCGCGGCGCGCTTCGCGCGCATCCATTCTGAGTGCTACTCATCTTATTTTTGCTTTTTGTAAGATATAGACCCGGAATATCTCACAATAATCCAACCTCTCCTCCTTCCTCAAGCCCTCTGCATCATCAGTCCTCGCCCGGACTGTTAGTCATAAAGAGTGATGCTACATTGGCGTCAAGCAGTATTTCATTTCATCATTTTCCTGTGAAGACCCACCGCCCTCTTTCGGAGACTTGCCTTTAATCCTCACTCTCACAAAGTGAGCCATTAATCCCATTGCAACGACCTCTTTTTTTTTCAAAATTGTGGTTCTGCAGCCCACCAGTCACATGAACATTAAGTGAAAAATATTTTCGCCTCTATTCTAGTATGGGAAAGAAAGGGGTTGAGAAAAAACATGTTAAATTTCCGTAAATTAATTTTGGGGAAGAATCGGAAAAAAAAACTCTTCAGCCAAGTAGGAAATTAAAAAGACAAGATTGAGAAGCACTGGTGTAGTGCCGTCGGTGCGTTGGTATCTACTTGCTAAAAACTGCCCTAAATATCATTCTTCCCCCACTCACCAAACCTCCTAGCTCTGTGACTGAGTTATTTTAAATAGTTACACATTTCATTGTAAACTGTTTTTATTAACACGACTATGTATAATCGCCCTGCTCCTAAAGGTAAAATTCACGGTATTGATTTTCTTGAGCATGTATACATCATATACTGCGGCGACCATCAGAATGGCCAAGCGAACTTTTGTATGTGGTTGATGATATAACGGTAATTGTTGTACCTACTTTAACGAAATAAAATGTGTCTGAGTTGCCCCTCTTGAGAGGAGGGATAAAATTCTAAATCATGAAAGGTAGACAAGTCTTTTGCAAATTGAAAGACATGGGAAGTGGCATCCCGCAATCTGCCGGTATTGGCTCTTTTGCCAAAAATTTCTTTGTAGGCTACCAATGGTGGTGGCGCTCCGCTGATAGTGGTACCAGAGCCATATGGCTCTGAGTAGTACTTTATCCCACTGAACATATGTCGCCACAAATGATACTCAAAGGGCCCTCATGTGATGGGTTACGGGCCCCCTGAGGGTAAAGCGCAGGTCACACTACGGCGATTTCGGATCGGATTACGGTCCGATTTTTTTGAGTTTTTGAGTAAATATTTACCCGAACTGAATATCCTACGATGTTCGTGTATTTGGTATTTGTGTTGTGAGGAAATTAAGGGTGAGCCTGAAAAGCCCCCTCGAATATCCTCCTAGATTAACTTTTTGCGAATTTGTCATTGTTGATGTGGCGAAAAAGGGGGACTGCGGCCGGAAAATCCCCAGCCCCCCCCCCCCCTCCGTTGGATCCGCTCCCAAGATAGTCGTGTAGTGCAGCTTCATGATGGCATTCTCAAGTCAATGCTTGCAATACCGTACTTTATTTGGCGCCAATTAAGTCATACGGTTGACATGACGACATTGGAATTCCCCATAATGATAGCGGCGTGGTGTAAATTGAGGGCGCTAGCAAAGCACGCCAACTCGGCAGTCCCTGATTGCACAATACAAACCGTGTGAAAGGCGTGGTGTACAAAAATTTCAAACCAACCGATTCACATTTCACATTTGTTTGTTACCAGACTTGCATCCTTCTGAATTTGAGGCTGGTTTATGAATGCTTTATGCCTTTCTTAAACGGTTTGTATAATGATTGTTTTATGGTTTTTCGAAATGCGTGAAATAATCATGTGTTAACGTTTGACAACGGTTTGTTTACAACAGAAATGATGATTGCGACATACCGTACTACATTAAAACTATTGTGAGAATGTAGGCTACACGATACTCCGGTTACTTTAGGCTAGGCCTTGTCAAGGCTGAACTCTGTGCAGTATGCATGAGCAGCATTATGACTTAAGTAGGAAGTTGTACTGAACTGAAACTTAAATGAAGTAGCATGAAACTTCTGGAAAGGGTAAAAGTAAGAGTAATTATAGAATACAGGGTCACTCTTTACAGTGATGGAAAACTGTTTTCACCCTAAACTTAAGGTCCGCCAGATTCAGACCTGTCAACCTGTCTGACCCCAAAATAGGGAGATTTTCAAAGCCAAAATAGGGAGATTGGTCGGAAAATAGGGAGGATGGCAATTTCCGACTGAAATGATAAACTATGAGAAAAACATTTAGGCAAGTTAACGCATCGCAGTGCACGGTTCTCAAAACTGCTCATGTTAGTTATTCCCTAACCTAGGGTACCTAGCCTAGGCCTATGCCTAGTTCTCATGTACAGTTTGTTCCCTGAACTAGGCCTAACGTTAGGCTATTGCTGTACAATTTTTTTCCCAAAAAAGATAACTGAGCCTGAGGGATCCTGCGTCTGTGTGCATTGCTGTAGTGAATGTTGCTACGTACGCGTATGCCCGTGTATGAAAGTAACCATAGCAATGGACTATGTCACAGTTGAATAGCAATGTGTGCTATTAAGCATTCAATAGTGTGAATGTCCTAGTAACAAGATATAACAGCATGATAGAATGTCTAAAAAACAAAACAGTATCGCTTGTATAAATCAAAATTTTTTAACATATTTTGGACAGGAAGTGCAAGCATTCTTAGAATGGAGGGTCTTAAACATATAAATGATCCATAGAAATCAATTACAATGGAGAATAGGCCCTATTTGAATTTGAGAAAGATGGAGATCAGCAAAAATTTTTGACGATGTGGTAGCCCAAAAGTTTGAATTGCTGACCTGGTATGGGAAGCCTCAAAGCGACACATATACTACGTCAGCAGACTGCGGACTAGTTATTCCCATGCTGCAGCTATACATATATGCAGTAGGCTAATAGGTTAGTTAGTTAGATGAGGTTTAACGGCCCAGTTTACAACCAATTGGTTCAAGTCCAGCCGGCCACGGCCTTTTTTCCAGTTGCAGTATATAGGCCTATCCTACACTTCGTACGTCGTCGGCCCATACATGGCAGAAGAGTTATGAAAGTCTGAGGTAACATTAAATAAAGAAAAAGTTTTGACAGTTTGTTTTTATGCTCAGCTGTGAAAATAGCTGTATTTTGGCTGTTTGAATGAATGTCGCAAATGGGATATTTAAAACCGGGAGGATAGAGCATAAAACTGGGAGGCCGGGAGATCTGGATAAAACCGGGAGACCCCCAGTAAAACTAGGAGAATTGACAGGTCTGAGTATTGTTACAGGGTTAGGAGGACATGAATGGGCAATTATTTTTCTTTCACATGTGACGCTTGTGAAAAGCCACAGGAAAATGCCTTTAAGATGGGATGATATGTTCAGATTAGTTTGAATTATAAATTTTTGAATTAGTAAATCTTCAATTTGGATGCACCAGATACAAATATTTTGGATCCCATTGGAGACTGATTTTGCAGGTCAGTACCAGTATCTCAAATCTGGCCAGATAAAGTCCATCCAGAATAGGAATTTTTTATTTTCAACTTAAGAGAAACATTTAAATATAGGCCTTATTCATTGGCGTCATGCAACATCAGTTTATAGGGTAAACAATCAATCACACTGTGTAACAATCAGAGAGATGCCAGATCATGCGACGTCAATGAAACACTCTGTAAGCCCTCCCCTTATCTGACGTCAAACAGGAGTGAGGCTTAAGCTGCCGTCATGTTAAATGACAAGTCATTATATAACCGGATGTGAGTCTGATCAAGCCTTCCATTAAGAGGACAAGGACCAGGAGATCTCAGTAAATCTCACTTTTGGCTCCCAATCCTGGGGATTTTGGTGAAACCAGGAGCTGTCTTTTCAGGACCAGGAGCCATTGTTCTTTTGGTTGCAGTTTTTGCATCCAAGATTTTGACCGGGTGTTATATACAAAAATGAGGTGTCGCCTGGCCACGCAGCGTGGAGGTGTACCTTGTGCAAAATCACGAAGACTGTGGGGTAAAAAACACTGGGCGCCCGATTAGGGGAAGCCTTGAGCCTGATGCTTCTACAGGCAATACAAGTTACTGTTTTAGACTGGCAGTGGCCATAATTGTTACTCACATTATCACATCTTCGTTCAAGAAAATTATCAAGGCTTATCATCTAATTACACTTTTGCAAGAAATTTAATGCTAGGCAAACGTGCTGTGCATCGATCGATGGTAGATTCATCAGCACTGAAAGGTCTGTATTTTCAAGGTCTGTATTTTGGAGGTCTGTGTTCTCAAGGTCTGCATTTTCCAGGTTTGTATTTTGGAGACCGTGTTTTTGAGGTCTGTGACACTGTTTTCTAACTCTGTATTTTTGAGGTCTGGGGTCTGTGTTTTCGAGGTCTGTGTATTTGAAACACCCAGAGTTATCTCTATGACCTTTTAATGATTGATGTAATTCTAGCTACAATTTGAAAAAAAATCCAGCCACAGTTTTTCAGAGATTCCTTGGGACCAGGGCTTGAACTACTTTTTCAATTTCGGGTGCTACTTAAGAAAAAAATCGCCCCCTTAAATGTGATTTCAGGTGCTGCTTTTGGAGATGCGAGTGCTACAGTACTCAGTTATTGATATAATCTTTATAATTGAGCTATGTATATTCACTTTCTCAGTATACACCATAAGGCTATCTTAGACCAAGACACTCACAGACAAACGGTAAAACAAAAATACCCAGAAGCCTGCACACATTGCAGACATCCTTATTACATATATCATAAAAGTACAAGGTACACTTTATTTTCACACAAATTAAAATGCATGTTTTACATAAAAGCACCTTCTGTAACTACTGCAAACTATGATGTAACAACTGGAAATTAAGCGATACTAGCAGCGATCAAAAAATATTGTAATTTCCCGTACCTTGCCCAATGTTCTTGCGATGTACGTCAACTTTAAAGTTTTGTACATAGCAGGTGCGTAGCCTAATGTCTTAGTGTTTGCATACATGTACAATTACGGACCCATACACATGCTGTGACTTTACTCTGCTTTCATCATGCGTTTCACTTGAACTTCTATACAGAACACGGAAATTGCCTTATGTATAAGTGTTTGCGTACATCTCGGACCTATATCAAACGTACGATTGATGACTGCGAATTTGATACGTGGTTTCAGCCATTGAAAAATTTTGGTGGATTGGAAAAGAAGTCAGTGAAATGAATGCTAGATCTCGACATGCAGGTTTTAAAAGCCTGTGCAAATTGGGATTATCGGCACATATTTATACTCGTTTGAGCATTTAGAAGTCATGTTTTCATGGTTATTTTTCATCAGAAAGTTGACTACATATTTTTTTTTCATCAGAGGGAAAGGTGTAGCTTTCTCAGCTCGAACATTCTTGGGAATTAACGTGGCGATTTGCTCAAATAAGAATATTTTTTCGCCCTAGTCACAACAATTCCGGGGGCTATTTTTAGCATTTCTGGGACAGATTCGCACTGGGCCCCGTGTTTTTCAAGTGTTGCTTGGGACTTGCATAATTTTCCAGTAATGTCAAGGATCCCTCATGAACTGAAACCAGATAATGTTTCATTTTACTTGGCAGGATATCCAGTGCATTCTTACTCTTCAGCATATCTTGAAAATATACAGTGTCTATAGGCAAGCTATGGTTACACTGGGTGTACAGTAGGTAAATTTCTTTTAAAAAAATTAATAAATTGACTGTGTTTGTTACGTTAAGCTGTCTTCATCTTGTGCTGGAATTTTTTGACTGAGAGATATTTACTTTCAACCATATGACCTTTAAGTTAATCATACATCCTGTATACAGTGAATGACTCATGACACTCTCATTGTAAAGGACATCACTATGACGGAGGCACAAAGTGTTAGGACCAATCAGGGTTTATAGCATTAGGGTTAGGGTTTTAGCCAATCAGAGTTTAGGCTTCATGCATATGCATGACTCAAATCGGTCAAGTGCTCCCATATGGAAGCGTACAAATTTTCCTAACATATTGTGCCTCCGTCACCCTCACATTGTTTTGCACAATAGCAATTAGATGATTACTCTCTGTTTCAACATTTCTTTGTTCTTATATCCTTATGTTGGGACTCCTAAACAGTTGGGATAAGGAGTTGAAGGTAGTTCAGGAGGAGTAGTTTTGTTAGGTTCAGGGACAGGGATAGATCAAACACAGTTCGCCATTTAGATAAATGTATATATCTATGTGAAATGGAAACAATATAAGTCAGTCACTGAAAGTCACATGTCTGCATGTGTATTTCACGTGACTATAATAGTTGTCAAACATAGAAGATGTCAGAACACAGCAGTGTCATCATAACCTTGAATATATGGAAAACA
>WURT03642342.1:0-19864 GCA_009936505.3 Holothuria glaberrima | reverse complement strand
TGATGCTCCGCATAAGCAATGGAGTAAGGGAAAATAAACCAGTGAGCCACAACTGGAAAAAAGGCTGTGGCTGGCTCGACTTGAACCAATTGGGTGGAAACTGAGCCGCTAAACCTCATCTAACTAACTAACCAGTTGACATTTTTAAGTGACTGACATTGGCCACTCTGCATGTTAAATAGATTAGGTAATCTGACAAAAATCCTCCTTTCTTAGATCAGTGCAGGAAGTGAATTCTCTACTGTATGGTTGCTGTGTCACATCGATTCAAATGTCATCATCTTAATTTACTTTAGCATGCATTCAGACAGGAAACCTCAGATCACTCTTTAATGAGAACTCCATCTTACATAGCCCAAAACAGGAAGGGAACTACTCATCCTCCAACTGCTTAGCCATTGATTGAAATATCACATCATTTGTGGTTGTGGGATGCATTAAAATTGAAATTACTGACAATTTTGACAAATTTTGACATTCTTGGAATGCTCTGATATTAATAGTTGCATGATTGCATGACGTTTTATTAACATCCATCTGTTACAGATCTTGCACCCCCTCGACTTGATCTGTGCAACATGGTGAATGGTGATTGTGTTTTCATGGCAGATACAATTGAGTGTTCATGTGAGAGGACCTGTAGCTATGGGGGACCCCCTGTCTGCGGCAGTGATGGACTTCGGTATGACAACTACTGCCACATGGAGGTTGCTGCTTGTCAGAAGGACGAAATAATCAAGATATTACCTCTGGAAAACTGCAATGGTGAGGATCTAAAGAGAGAAACTATATGGGATAAACAAGCTCTTACATATTGAGTTTTACTTTCTTTGTTGTTGTGGTTTTCTTAGTGGAGTCTGTTTGTGGATAACTCCTCCTTTGACAATGCCCACCTGGCAAATTTTTTTGTTGACGATTCCTGCCCCCCCTTCCCCTCCCCCTGGTAATTCCTAACCTGGACCAGTCTTTCAAAGACAGTTTCTAATGAGGACACTTAATACCCCACAGACAACTACCCTCTCAAGAAAAGTTGGAATTGTCCAGGGTGGGATTTGTGTGCAGAATTGTGTGGGTAGCAGTTGTCCCCATTGATTTGTTGAGGGGGAATTACCAGGGGGAATTATCCACGTGGGAACTGTGCGGAGGGGGAAGGGGGATGGGTGGGCATTTATCTGGTCATGCTTGGAATTACTTGTAGGTGGAAAGCCTTCGGAAAAAAGTGTTAATCCTTATGAGTCTGAATACTGTGGAATTATGGTAAACAAATGCCACGTCCACATGCCGGAACAACATTGCACACTGGAAGACAGTTAATGAGGCAATAGACTGTCCATCCAAAACAGCTTACCTATCTACTAGAGGTTTTGGTCTCTTGCTTGGTTTTGCATTACATTTTATAAAGAATCTTAAATGTCACTATGCAATAGTTATGTTTTGGCTTTTGTGGAGAGGTCATACAATGCAATATTAACAACCTCAAGTTAGCTTGCCTTTGGGAAACCCATTTATATATATTATAAGATATAATAATAAAATATTTTTGTTTGTGTAGCGCTTTATCGCCATTGAGAACTACTCAAAGTGCTTTTCAAATATTACCCATGGTTAATGACATAAATCTAGCTGAAGTTATACACTGTGCTTAAGTCACCACACAGTCCCCATGTAATCCATGGGTCTAGAGCAGTGGTTCTCAAACTTTTTTTGACTACCACCCCCTTCCACCATCTTGAATTGTCCCAATGCCCCCCTCATCCTACTGTACCATTCATAGTCCGATACTCAACAATAGTTTTTCTCAGTTAACTTTATAATCCAAACGAGAAAGAAATTGGACCTAGGGGGTGGAGTTTTTAAATTTCTAATGCCATTTTTGGATATATTTGGGTCACAAAATTTATTTTGGGGAGGGAGAGGGGAAGGGTGGGGTGGAGGGAGAAAGAAGGGGAAGAACTAGCAGAGGAAACAGACCCCCTGGATGCCTTAGTGTGCCTTAAATTGCTGCAGTGATGTGTCATAATTGCCAGGGACTCCTAAATCAGTGACAAATATTCCCCGTGTATGCTGTAGCGCCCAACTGAGACTTCCCAACCCCCTCTCCCGGGGGGCAGTGGGGACCACTTTGAGAACCGCTGGTCTAGAGAGGTATTTGAGACAAAGCGTCTTGTACATGGACACAACAATTTAATGAACTGGGGCAAATTTTAAACTAGCAATCCTTGAATCCTTTGCCTTGGTCATGTGTCCACCACAAATAGCATTGTGCTAGATGTATATTGGTATACAGCTGACCAACATACAAAAGTTAATATGAGCACCCTTGTCTATAGTACCTCTCAGCTAGGGGTGCATGGATACTGAATTTTAAATTCTGTGTGGAACCAGAACTGGTGAGACCTGTGAAAAATTCTCCAGCCTGATAGCTGTGGCCAGAACTGGTATTTGGATTTATTCTACTTAAAAGTAATTTCAAAACTATGGAACAGATATGGCTACAGTTCTTCTGTAATGCCTGTACACAGGGTGATGTTAACCTGAAAGTGTGTTTGAGCCAAAATTTAAAAATATAGAGTAATTTTGATATATAGTAAAGAACCTGTTCCTTTTAAAGTCTTGACCAGAACCAGAATTTAGGAAAAAGTTCTTGTGAGAACACAGTTCCCCTGCACTCTTACTCTCAACCAGTTGTTGTATGTACTCATACTCATGAGAATTTAAACTTGAATGTACTTGTACTCACAGACTTTGAAAGCTCTGCATAGGGGCTTATGCAAAATTTTGTACTTGTACTCATGAAAAAAATGTGTACTCGTACTTTAACTCATAACACAGACACTACCCTTGTATGCATACTCATGACATTGTACTCACACTTCAAGTCTGCTCTCAACCTTTCTATTGACCTGACCTCTTTTCTTGTCTCTTGTGCAGTGCCCCAACCATCAGAACCTTCAGAGGTAGACACACCCACTGATGGTATCCCTCCAGTGGAGGAAGAATCTTTCCCAGAGGAAGAGAATGATGAGGACTTCCCATCATCAGATAGTTCTTCTGATTCACAATATTCTGAATTCATCTTTTCTAAAGACCCTCTTGACAGAATAGTGCCCTGGTTGCCAACTGAAAGGATACCTACAGACCCAATTAAACCCCAGAGTTCAAGTCCTACTCCTGACAGAAAATCCAGGGTAGATCCTCAATTCATCCAGGGCAGTGAGGAACATGAGACAACACAATATGGTGCTGGTGTAAGCTCTTCATCTGACCCTCTGGTTTGGTTCAGGTCTACGTCAGAACCAACTGTTTTCCCACAAAGTGATGGTGATGAAGCAATTAGAGAGAGATCAGATGGGGAGATTGAGGCCAGCCTAGTAACCCCATCGGAGAAAGAAAATTTCTTGGGTGAGGAAAGTCTAAGTTTGGGGTCAGCTCCCAAAGCTGGAGTGGGCCAGTCAGGAGTTGAGAGAACTTCAGAAAGGGCAACCTTGAGAGATGAGGAGCAGTGGAGGATGCCCTCAACTGCATCATTTGAAGTAATGGCATCATCAACATCACCAAACCTTGAGAAAGGTGATGGACGTTATTCAGAGGATGGTCACAGTGATGTGGTAAATTCAATTGAAACAGTAGTGAACACCACTAGTAACCACATGCAATTTAATCCAGACAATATGGAGACCAAGCAGTCACAACATGTACTTGGAAAAACTGACAACACAGTGATGAGCAAGTATGGTGAGAGGGAAACTGCAGATTTAGCAGACCAGTTTGGAACAGAGAATGTCATGGATGAAGCACTCAAGGGGAAAGGGATCACCACCTCTAGCAGTGTGGACGAAGAATCATCAACACATACAACACAGACGGTTTCAACACAACACCCCACAACAGTATCTGGTAAGTTCAGTCAACAAATTTTGCTGAAAATTCTAGTTATATTATGCATTGTTTCCTGAGTTTAGAATTTAATGTCTGAGGGTCAGGAAGCATTTTGGCTCATCATGGACCCTATACCACATTGTTTATGGATGAACACAGGTGATATTTGCCTTCTCTTTTCGACTAGTGCTCAGGGCTTAATAAGGCAGGGGTGTACTAATGGCTCCCAATCCTGCTCCCATGACTGTCATTTAACATCCCCCTCTGACAGGCATGAGTGTGTCACCAGCCTTTGCCAATGGCTGGGGGAGGGATGGAGGATCCTTGCTCTGCACCACTAATTGACAGCTGAACTCAGCAAATGGAATCTGAAGACTTCCTGAATTGCACAACTTCTTGAAATAGACAACCAGATATACCCTTTTAAAATTCACCGATAAAAGCCCCCTCAGCATCACTGTGAACAGCTATGCTGGAAATGTAAAGTTTAGTCCCCAGAAAGTTTTCAAGTGGTTCCACCATTATATTGGATCTGGCATATGCGAGGTAGTTCAAATAGGAATATATGATGTGATCACTTATTCTGACAGCTGAAATTGCAGGTTAGCACACTGTAATCTGGCATGTTTGTGATATTAATCTGCAAAGATATTTCTTTGGTAAGAGTGCAGTGTATTTCCCCTTGATTCTGCCATGTCTGTCAAGGTATATTTTGCTTCACATATCCAACTATTACTTTCTGGGTGGACAACTTTAGAAGATAAGTTCAGTGGATGAGCAATGCATTAACCGGGTTAAATTTGTTGATTATCATAGTGGCACAATTGAGAAATCATGCTCTTTTTCATTACTTTTTTTGTTCAGATCAAAGAAGAGATGGTGATGACAGAGAAGAGGTAAGTCTGCTTACCTAAATAAGAATATTAAAATTAGATGACAGGGATTCTGCCAGAAACTCAAAAATGGGGAGATTTTTCACTGCTAAACCATGATTCCAAATTGATGCTAACCTTGGCCAAAGTTACAAGAGGGTTCAGGGGGACAACAGCTTACTTCAAGGCCCCTATAAGGTGCAATTTGAAGGGCTTTAAAGGCCATTTATTTATGTAAGTTCAGACATTGCTACAAAAGTGCCATCTTCCTATGTAAGAAACCAAGATATTAGCAATTTATATTTTTGTGGAAATGAAAAAAGGGGTGGGGGCATGGGGGACAAATCCCTTTCTTACCTGGATGATGCCATGTGTGACCATTTGAAATGTTAGTGTCATATTTATGGCAGTAAAGAAATCCATAAAATTTTCATCAACTTACTGTACTCTTTGTTGTGCTACTCAAATTGTCTCAGACTTTTGATTCCCCATGGTAACAGCAACCCAGCTGTGTTTATAGATAAATTTGTCAAATAGCAGTCAGCACTGTACCAGTGTTTGGCCTTACTTCTGTCATTGTAGGTGTGTTGTGATCTGTATTTTAGACTAAATTAGCAAATCACTACTGTTGAGAAGTGCTGCTGCTTAGGACTTCAGTTAGAATCTATTTTGGATGGTATTTGTTTTGTTCTCCCCAGCACAGCTCCCACCCACTGGCTGAAGTTTGGTGACCCATTTTTGGTTCACAGTGCATAGTCTGCAAAGTGCAACCCATAATTTGGGAATCACGAAAGGTCCCTTAGTAGTGATACAATCACAAGCATGGTAGTCCTGAATTGTCCAATCTGCTACATACCCCATCACTGTTTTTGTGGAGTCACCCAGGAGAAAACAGATATTTCTTTTCTTTTCATACCAGGAGGATGAAGATAGCCGTGAACTTCCACAGATGCCCAAGTGGATCGGAGATCGCTCAGTACCATTGCCTGATGTAATTCGGGAAGGTCCTCCACTGCCATGGAACGTCAGGATGGCAAGTAGTGACCAGAAAAGGAGATAAAATGTGGGATAGCTTGATTCTGTTGAAGGACTTAAGTAAAAGGCTCCTTGAAGGTGAAGTTAGAGAAAAAGCTTCCTTCTCTGTGGACTTGTTTAGTTGATGTTAACAAGGACCTGCTCATGGTTGACTTACAAAATAGTGAGCCTTATGTATTCATGGAGGTTTAATAGGGAAACACTTTCTGATTCTAGTACAGAGGAAAAGTTTAAAACATGAAGTTAATGATACTGGAGGAATAATTTAACATTTCATAGTTGGTGATATTACAAACGAAGAAATCATAAAGCTGGAACAGAGGATTTAGATTTATGAACTCTGTCAGATTTTGCTAGCTCAGCAATCTAAAGATGGAGGCAGTAAGGAGGAAGTAACTAACACAAGATGTGGAAACAATCTGTGTTAATGGCACTGATCTTAAATGGGAACTGTAACAAAAAACAACCGTTACTAATCTACAAAACTATGTCACTATGACAACTATTGTGGAACACTGTCAAGACAGTGAACAATAATAAAACCTCCAGAAGACTTCTGTAGTAAAAACCCTTTGATGGAAGCCGCAACAACAAGTTGCATTTTGCTCTGTTTTGAAGAGACACTTAATATCTACCAGCGTGTTTTTGTCTTTTCTTTTATATATATACTTGTAAATATTGATAGATTTAGTAACACAGTTTTGTGAATTTAACTATCAATTCTTTGGCAACATAATACTGAGTTTAATCAGGTATTAGCTGAAGTGAGCATGAAGGGTTGAGACGAATAAAAAATACCCTGTTATATCCTAAGTTCTCTTTCAATGAAAGAGTAAACATTAAAGGACTTAGTTTGTGAGAATTTAGGCTTTGTCAAGGTGTAATTTGTGAAATGCAGTGACAGAGAATTGTCCATGTCAGTTGTTGGTTTAAGGGATTTCATGAACTTTACCTTAAGGGCTGATAATATCATCTCAGTTCAGCTAAACCTCACAAGGGGAAATATTCTTCCCAGGAAAAACTAAAGAGACTGACCAATATTGATAGCCTCTCTGAATTTTTTTAAACTCCCTGAAGAAATGCCTCTGTGTTATTGTGACATTGAACATTTAAACTCGCGTAATATTGCGACACAGGTAAGGGGATCATATTCATGTTTGTAAATAGTCTCAGAGCCTGTGTTGGATATAACATCATAGCTTTAACAGTATTCATATTAAAAGAATAGTCCAGACCCAAATTTATATTTGATATGTTAAAGAGGAACATGTTTTATGCATTCTGTGAAATTTTCATTCATTTCCATGTTCGGTTCTCGAGATATTAGCAATTGATGTTGATACATTTTCTATCAAAAGTGAACTTGAAGCAAGCAGGTGTGATGTCATGGCTTCAGATTGAAGGACAATGTTTTGTTTTTCTTTAAAATTAACTACCAATTTTATACAACAAAACCCTAAAGTACTCATACCATAAATGCATCCTGAGCAGTGGAATTATTCAAACTTTATATGTTTTAGGGCAAGATAGCAACCCTAATCAATCCAAGGTCAAAACAATAGGATGAAAAGTAAAGAAATACAAAACATTGGTACTCATTATGAAACCATGACATCACACCTGTTTGCTACAAGTTGACTTCTGGTAGAAAATGTGGTAACTATATATCTTGAGAACTGAACATGGGAATTGAATGGAAATTTCACCAGAATGCCTAGAATCAGTTTGTAAGTATTATATTGGAAATAAATTTGGATTTGGACTATTCTTTTAATGTTAATGTACGGAAGACCATCCAGCATAATGAAAGGAACTAACCAGTGAAGTACCAATTTTTTCATGGAGACAGTAATTGTTTTTCTTTCCTTTTTTGTTTGCTATGATTATTGAATAACATCTTAATTGTCTTCCAAGACTGTTCTTAAAGTTACCTATGTTGATATTCAATTATATACAGCTATATTTAAAACTTTCAGCATATTTTGTGTCAGACAAAACTTCATTGACGCATTGGAATAGATTGGACTGACAGATTTAACGGTGGTCTAAGAATATGGACCATACCTAGTAGAACTTTTTGGAGGGTAACATGATTTTCAACTTAAACTGATGCTTGTCATTTGTATATGGAATGATGCAAGTTAAGTATCTGTTGGACAGTTCCACTTCTATCATTAAGTAACAGAGACCTTATGCATTGATTCGCAATGACATTTTGGAGGGTAGACAAACACACTGCACCCACAATGTAGACATCTCACCCCTATGCAGTAGACTTGTGTACATATCTGATTGGTACACAAATCAGCTGTCTGCATTTGTTGGTGCAATTTGTAATGATATGCTCATATCAATACCCCCACAGGAGGGGGGAGGGGTGCACTTTCTGTTCTGTGACGTTGTATGCATAAGGTCTCACACTCTTGTGGCAGTTTACAATCATTATAAAATGTGTCAGTTAAAATTACAGCTGGTTTCATAGTCTCCAAATGTTGTAGACTATTATACTAAAACTGGTAACTTTAGTGATCATGTAAGATGAAAAAGTTGCCTTTTCTGACCTTACCTTTCTAGGCAGGTCTTTGCAGCTTTCATATATCAAAGGTTTTCATACTTTCACATTGTATGATCACATACTGAACTTGCATGTAAACATAGTTTAATGAGTGGAAGATTTATAACTTCCCCAGCACGAGGTCTGGAAGTACTTTACTTGGCTGTCCATGTTCTTCGTGGGTGCTACTGATACTTGTTAACATTTTACCTTGGGATGAGACAATTATGAAAATTGCTTATACATATAGGAACTGTTAGAGGAACAGATGCATTCAACAAACCATGTATGTACCATGGAAAGGATCCGACTAATTTTCTTTATTTTAAATGAATATTCATTTATTAAAATCCAGTTTCCTCCATGCTGTATTCATAAATTGCAGGTAATCAAATTTATTTTGATTTACATAAATTCTCTGTGTCAACAGCGTTTTGGTTTCAAGTGTAATAAACTATGCTTTGTAAATTCATCTTACCGTTACAACTTTGGAGAATAGTCTAAGACTTACATACAGTTTTCAAAAAGTTGTTCTGACCATAGAAGTACTTTCATGCTCTAAACTGCCGGTCACACTACAGCCTTTTTTGGATCGGATTACGGTCTGATTTTTTGAGTTTTAGTTTAAATCTTCTCCATCTCTGGTCGGATTATTTTGTGACGTCACATCGACAGACAGCTTTTATCGGACTCCGATAAAAGCTGCGTAGTCCGATAAAAGCTGTCCGTCGATGTGACGTCACGAAATAATTCGTTATACATTTCTTTTTCATAGTCATGTGATACAAACGATATATTACACAGAGTGGCAAATTTTCAGTTCTTTCCCACCAGAGATGGAGAAGATTTTAACTAAAACTCAAAAAAATTGGACCGTAATCCGATCCGAAATCGCTGTAGTGTGACCAGCGCTTAACAATTGAAAATGAAGTCAACATTTTCCATGTAGTCTGACATAAATGGCTAGACATTGCTAGGTAAAGGAAATCTTCCTCCTCCCTATGCCATCTCTCATGACAGTAACAGTAACTCATGAACCCCGTCATGTAAGCTGCAGTGTATAACTGTCTGAAAACTCATAATTCAAATGCTTTTTGTAAATTCAAACACAATGTACTACTTCAGCATCTGAGGCATCCATTCACAGTGTTAAGTGTGATATCAGAAGTGTACATATAAAATCCCATCTGGTATTGGTTTGTCTTGATGCCACCTGGAAATTGTTCCCACAAGTGATGTTACACTTAATAGTGTCAAACCAAATAATGGACTCAGGGCATTGGAATTTTGTTCACTTATGCTTACACTAACGTCTTTTTTAGGCAAATTTTGTTTAAGTTCAATGGTAACTGTCAGGTTTTAACAACTCAGCCCCCACCTACTGCATAATAAGTTGGATATTGTTGAGGGTCACAAAACTCAAATCAAAATAGTTGACTAATAAGGACAGTTAGAAAGTGCTTTTCATTTCCAACTGGCAAACTTCTACCAAATTTTCTTTTATTTTCATACATTATACACAGGAAATATCCAACACTTCAAAAGTGTATTCCCTCCACCTTTCAATACAACATTTTAATAAACTGAATTTTAAAGGTTTCACCCAAAATTATGCCACAAATCTGAATACAATACTGTGACAAAGCAGCTTCCTTATTTTGTAAATTGACTAAATATCCCAAAATCAGAGAAGAAAATTACTTGTTTCTTCTTCCATCATTTATTCATACACATCTTCTCAACATTAAAACAGCTTCTAAAGCCAGTAAGTCTTGAAGATGACTGTACTACTGAGTCTGATGTTGCTGGTATGCATCAGTATTGTTGTAAGACAATGGTGGCTTGAATTGCCTTGCTGGAGACATGATGAGAGATTCAAAATCCAATATTACAAAAAAATGTTCAATTCTTCATATCCTATCATTTATACATATGACATATCATTTTATCATATCCTAACATTTTACAAATCATCAATCATTTCAGGGAGCAAATTTCCTCCCTTTTGTGTTGGCAGCAAAATAGGATAATTTGCAAAAGCACTGCCTCACCAGTCCTAGTGCTAATACAGAGGGCTGTAGGCCAACTAGAGAAGATGCAACCTTGATATGGCTATATGTTCACACTGCGACAACTATGTGAGATACTGACTTCCTGCACATATAGGAGTCATTCTGAACAGCTTACAGAGTGTATGGTTATAACCAACACATGCTTCCTTGTACACTATTTCTTTTAGAAGAAATGGCAAGATAACAGTTCACAAAAGATAATTCGTGTACAGGTCTTTAATACAAGATCATTTACTGATGATATGCACTGCTTCTATAAACTACTGCATGTATAAAGTACCTCTTCCAAATACTAGACTTGGTCTTCCAAATGCTACAATTGGAAGTAAGAAATCTGCAAATTGTATATCATGAAGGCAGTAGACACCACAATGTCCTAAAATGGCCCAAGTCTTTCTGATAAATCCATAAAAGGTAAATCTCTACAGCTAGGAGTCATACTTGAATACAAACATACCTCTAACACACAACTGGTTTAAGTGGTGCCTTAATTTACTAGGCAAAAAGCTAAAACATTGTTGATTATTTAATAATAGATTTGTTACTCTAGCAGGAATTACTGTAATAAACTCAACAACATGCCTGCAACAACAAGGATCAGACTTTTTGTCAGGATAAAGCAAATTTCAGCCTTCAAACTGGGGGAAGGGGCATCCTAGGGTATTGTCACATCCCACCCCACCCTATTTTCACTATGTTTCCCATTTTGTTCAAATGTTGGGTTTCAGAAATAGTCCCCAGTGGTTGATCCACACAAATGCCCAAACAAAAATGATGCCCCAAACAAACACTGCCCCTTCAAACTTGACAAGCCTTTTACAGGTACAATACACACAGGAGGCCCATTTCAGCTAAAGACCATTTTTGTACAAAACTGTTGATATTAATTTTCTATACAAGTAGCAAGATAATCTGATTTTGTTAATCTTAATTTTCATGATTTTACCATCAAAGGAATGATGCATTCAGTGCCAGGATACTCAGGAAGATTTAATTGATATTTTTCTGCGAGGGACTGTGGTACAAACCGTCCTCCAAGATAGTGGTACTTTCCATTAAACAGTTTGGCACATTTCTTTGGAGCTGTGAGCGAAATGAGAAAGTCGGGCTGAAGGCCATCTGGATTGCCTTGTTCAACATTCCATCCTATAAAGAATAATAATTAAAACTTCAAAGTAAAAGATCATATTCATATCAATGCCTAGTATTTTATGACAATCTAATTTCCAAGTAGTTACAAGGTTATAGGCATGGTAACTGAAATATTAGAAATGACAATGGTATGCAAGGTAAATCCTGGTTTCTACATAAAATATAGTGTCCCATTCACTGCTGGCATTAGGTACACAAAATTGTGGGATTAGAAAATCTGCCAGAATGTCACAAAAAAAAATCTTGCCCCAGAAATTTGTAGTCTGTACAGGTAGATTGAATACAGTAATACAAGGACAGCAAAACTTTATCAGAATCCCTGCCAACTGTGAAAATACCCACCACTGGTTTTGAAGGAAGGGGAGGGGTATAGATCACCCCCCCTAGTTTCAGTACACATTTGAAGTACTGATTCCATCAAGATATGCATATTTACAGTTTAACTCCAAGAAAACAACGGGCTGTTTCTACAATTGTTGACTGGAGTCTGGAGTACACACAAATCACAATGCAAGCATTAGTTATTGCAGACTTCTCTTCTAGTTCATTAACTACAAATGGTTAAAATTCTCCCCTTACAGTTTACTTTTAATAATATTTAATAATATTTGGATTTCAATGTGCCAATATCTAGACCTGCCTAGTCAAAGGCACACCACAACATTACCCCTGCTCAATGATAAATCGTCCCAGAGATAATCCCTACATTGTGGCAGCAGCTCTAACAGCATGCCTGATTACAATTTACGTCACAGGTACCCATTAAACCCCTGGGTGGAGAGAGGTAATTGAGACAAAGTGTCTTGCCCAAGGACACAACGCAATGAACCAGGTGGGAGTCGAACTGCAAATCCCTAGATCACAAGTTCATCACCATAACCAAAAGGCCACCACACTTTCCTCCATTCCATCGATTCTGTTGAATACATCCCACAATGAAGCTTCACTGCCTATGTGGAGTGAAAACCCACCCCCCTGCTTTAAGTAACTTGATATTGTGAGTGTAGTGCTTGTCTGTAGAGCCACTCTGCTGTGTAGAGGTCATCTACATGTAGTATCACCAATCAGATATCATCAACAATACCACCGTAGGTTCCTTACCTTTGTAGGGATAATTTGTTTATGTCAATTAAATCATTTTTCAGAGACAACTACTACAAGCATACTTTAGGGAAATGAGAATGTTCTTTTATAAATCATCTCCATTTTTGTAAAGACCTATGGTATGAGGGAAGGTTCTCTGACAACCCCCAAAGATTTTCCCACACAGATGATTTCCCCTTGGATAATTCCCCCAGACTACTTTCCCCAGAAAATTCCAAACTATGGCAACTAACCCCTCCTTGTCCAGGATGGATTTGTTTGGAGGAAATGATCTTGGTAAGTTGGTAGGATTTATCCAAGTAGGAACTGTCAGGGTGGGGATTGTCCCAAGGGGTCTCGTCCAGTGAAACTCTCTGGGAAACTACTCATGAGGAAATAAAGCAAAGCAGTTGCCATACCTGAAGGTACATCAATACTGCATAGAGGAATAGTCAATCCTTTGAGTGTGTTCAAGACGTCACCAAAGGGTGCTCGAACATCTCCCTTGAAACTGAAACCAAATAAAGCATCCACCACGAGGCCATAACTGTTGTTGACATTCTCCGATGATGGCAGTTCTGATATGAAAGGGATGTCCATGGAAGTGCACTGAGTCACAAGTCCTTGAAACAAGGGTTTTGATGGTCTCTTGGGATAAAAGATAGATGGCTTATAACCCTTGAAGAGAAAAATTATACAGATGGCAAAGTTAAAAGACATAAAAAGACTTAAAAATTTGTGAGATATTGGAAAGAGCAAAATTTTAAGTTCCATTCAACAAACTGTAAATATCTTTGGAGGACGTTAACAGAACTGCATTCTGTTGTGTCACAATGGAGCTGACATTTGGCAGATAAGTGAATTTGTGAATAGACCTTCTTAACTGATGAATGTGCGCTATACCGTAATCAAGCAGATAACTGCTGTGGCATTTGCAGCAATAACTTGACATAACTAGCTGCAATCAATGTGGGTTCAATCCTTGGCCAGGTCATATTAGCAGACTTGCCAACTCTCACCGTTTCACAGTGTTAGTGAGTTAGATGAGGTTTTACGGCTCAGTTTGTAACCAACTGGTTTAAGTCGGGCCAGCCACAGCCTTTTTTCCAGTTGTGGCTCACTGGCTTGTTTTCCCTACTCCACTGCTTATGCTGAGCACCATGCACATTGGCAGAAGGTTCCATTTTTAAAGTCTTTGGTATGACCCGGCCAGGATTTGAACCCCCGACCTTTCGGCTGCAAGACGGATGCTCTAACCACTTGACCATGCAGTCAGTTTCACTGTGAGTCTCACGATTTCAGGCATGGTCTCACGGTGAAAATGCCAGATGACAAAGTAAAACTGAGGCAATGCCAGATAAGTTTTCTTATTTAGACCAAGTGTTTTTCATGGCCAGTTCAGTTATTATCGAACCAAGATGTATCATTGTTAGAAAAGTGACTAACTTTTTCGAAAAGGTAAGCAATGTAGATGGCATCATAACTTTATGAAAAGGGTGAAAAATTAGTCTAAAATCATCCCTGTTTATAAAACACTTTTCATAATAACTCATGAGACTTGTTTCAAATCTCCATGTTTGAGACGTGATTTCCAGGTTCTCTCATGGGAACCTCTAGGTTTGCCATTTTTGAGGTTGGCAAGTCTGTATTAGATGCATTTTCAACTGCCAAACATCTAGTTTTCCCATGTTTTTCTGATCTTTGACCATCGAGAGATCATAAGCGTACAAAGACGTTTTCCGAAAGGGAGCTGAACATTTTAGAATGCTGTTCCATAGGATGGATCTTGAGAAGGGGATGTTAGCTCCTATTTGGAAAATTTTGGAATATTGAAAATCCTTACATTCGATTTGATGCTAAATTTTGAGTAGTTTTTAAAACTACATTTACTACAAAAGTTTCATATTTTTCGTGAAAAAACTGGAATGAAGAAATCTATGGAATTCTGTTGACCTTTGATAGAGTCATTGTTGAGATTGCTGACATACTGGTAGCAGCCATTCCAAATCTAGGCTGAAAAATGTGACAATTAAATATGAAAATGAAATTTATAGTGTTATTTGTCGTTCTAGGTATGACATTTTTCAGCCCCAATCGAAAATGGCTACCATCAATTTGTCAGCGATTCACTGAAAAAGTTGATAAATATCAACAATTGGATAAATAAGGGATTTTTGTCCTTGAAAAGTGTGGATGGGGAGTGGGGGTGACTGGGACCCTTAGTCTTACATTTATAATTCCTTTTGTACTAAAACATGATTCATTTTCATGGCCTCAGTTAAACCTTCAATAAACCTACGCTATGAAACCCACTTACAAAAAGCTTCAAGTGTCTGGCACATACAAGTCCATCTCCTCCATTGTTACCAGGGCCTGCACAAATGAGAACTTTAGAATCTGATTTCTTCAACGTGTCGTGAGGGTAGCATCTAGCGATAGCAACGGCACAACTCAGGCCAGCTAATTCCATCAGCTGGTCTACACTAAACTGATAGTCATTGAAGAGTTCCTGGTCAATATTCTGGGCTTCTTCTTGCCTGTGAAAAGTTGAAATCAAAGCAGAAAGATTTTTCCCACAAGCCAAAACAATCCTTAGACTCGAGTTCTCATCTACTGCATTGATAAACAATTGAGAGATGCATTACTTCCAAATAGAAAACAAAACTTTCCTTTTGTGGCTAGCGTCAAACTGAAGAGCCAAGGGAAGAGTAGGGGGTACACCCAGCACAGTAGAGTAAATTCTATTTACAGTGTAGAATTCAATATTCTAAATGTACAGTACTGTAAGAGGACCCTGGAGATACAGACCAGTAGTTTTCCAAAGCCAAGGTGAGGTTTTGGGTAGCCCTGGAATTGCCATATTGAAGACCCTCACGCACAAATCCTGCTCAGCAAAGGAAGTGTTTTGTAACACTACTCAGTGTTACTGAACTGTACTACAGTATCTATGGATTATAGTCTTTTTCAGAACTCACAAACTGCAAACCTCCAAGGTTTGTAGGAGAATACATGTACAGTACAGTATATGAGCAAGGTGTGAACCGAGTAGTGTCCACAAAGTTAGAATATAATTTATCCATTCTTGAACTTTATACTTTACCCTAAATATTTCACAGACGATGCCATATTTTCAAGAGGACTTCTCTCAGCAGTGTTTGATACTTGTCTCAGGAACTGTGCAGGTTGCCGTCGCAAGTGATTTGAGATCACATTTAGCTTGGAGACACATCCAAGTGACCGTCCAGCAGAAATTGTGAGATGTCTGATCATAGAGGTTGTGATGAGAGTTCAACTGCAATAAACCAGATATATACAGTTATATAAATGTTTACAAAACAGGCTTGGATAATGCAAATATTGTGGACATCACTAAAGCATGCTTTCTAAGATGGTGTTCCTTGTTATTTACAAATTAAAATGACAAAAACATTTTCAAGTGCAAAAATGCATGTTTTTTTTAAATTTTTTTACATTTTTTTGCATGCAAATTTTCTATTTAATTGAAGTTCTCGTTTAAAGTTGCATGGTGGGCCCTGAATTGGTACATCTACAAATGATCTGCCAGTTCATAAAAAATACTTCATACCCACCTGAATATTTTTTTTGTATGTGAGTCACATGTGTCACAGAAAGTGAGTTCTGTAAGACCAGTGCAGAATCAGCTGAAATTAAACCATACAGTCGTTTCTCTTTTTAGTCACTACTGTAGTTAAAAGGGTCCCAAATTGGTGCTACTGTTTTGGTCTTCTAAATATGTCCAGTATAAAATTTTTTCTAGTGCCCACCATGTATATGTACTGTAATCTAATTCATTTGAATGAAATTTTGTTGATGAGTATGTAAATATAAAAATAAACTGAACTGAATTGAATTGAATTAACTTTATGATGTGTCATAACAAAGGGGTACCCAGGGAACCAGTTTTTTCTCATAAGAGGTTTAGAAAGTAGAGCTCTTTTTTCAAAGTAAATTCACTCCTTCATACAAGGAATGAGATTTCAATATTTGCACATAAACCAATGTTATTAAATTGAAGTTTGCAAAGGAAAGCCTCATAAGCAAGAAGAAAACTGTCAGAAGATAAGAAGTTCATTTGAGACCAAAAAACTTGTAAAAACAGGCATAAAGGAAAATTTCATAAATTGCCTCCAAAAGTGAACTTAGAAAAATACAAAGTTTAAACCACTTTAATATGAATTCTGATGGTTTCACAGTCTAGACTGTGCATCACAGAGTAGACAACACAGCACAGACTTTAAAGTAGGCCTACTATAGTGCAACCAACAGACACAGTGATCATATTCATGGTGCCAAACATCAACAGGAGGTAATTTGTGTAGATTTGAGGTTGTCATATTTTGAAACAAGAATGGGCTACTTTTCTTGAACATTCACAAGGAGTTCTTAGAGACTGATATTTAATTGCACAGTGTTTTAGTTAATTTAGGAAGGTATCCAATGTATCTAGCTTTGGTACATCAGTATTAAACATTTGTTTTTACCACCCAATGACAAAAATAAATGTGAAAAATTATACTGTCATCTTTACAAGGTTTTAGGAGAAAACTTAATTACACAAAATAGCTCAGATTTGAAGTCTACTCTTTCCCTACTATTCCACTAAATGATGGATATGGAAATGAAATCTGAGTTGGCCTACTGTATTTGTTATATGCCACCTGTAGTTATTATTGCCAGTAGTATAATAATTTTAAATTATTCATTATTAAGCAAGTTTATATGTAATGATTTAGTGTACAGTACTAGTGGCTTCCTCCAGAACTTGTACTCAGTAAAAAGGCCATCCTCTATTCCAGTGAAATTCTCAAAAAACTAACACATAACAATTTTAAGGTACCTATTGCAAGTAGACAGGGTGGCACCATTTCTTTACAAGTATTTGTGAGGCCATCTAGAAAAAGTAAAAGCCGCTAAAGGCTTACGATAATGTTAAGTCACTTGAGAACTTTTAAATTCTTCTGGAAATCATGCTGCTTAGGTCTTTAACTTGTACACTGCAATACTGATGCTATCAACAACATTTGGAGAACAGCCAAACTGTAAAGCTTTCATTTTGCATCTAAGGGGTGTCTTATGCAGGGTCCGCCTTAAGGAAATAGCAATTTACAAATTTTGCATAGCAGTTTTGTTGTTGACATCCATGTCAGTTTAACAAAACATTGATTCAGTAAATATATTTTTGTATTGATGCAACTTTTTTTTGACAAATTGATCACATGAAAGCACAAAGTGTGGAGAGCTAGACAGATACATGTTAGTCATGAGGTTCGCCCAGTGTATTGTGCTAATCAAGTGTCGTGCATATTACATAACATGGATGTACGTTCTGTACATTCGTTTGGAAGAGAAATACTAGCCGGCGTGGCAACATGTCGATGATGTCAGTACGAACTGGTTGACAGCATGTGTGATAAAGGATTGATTAGAGTACATATTCACACTTGCTATGAAGGTAACGAGTTGTGAAAAAGTAGCCAGTTGCAGCAGTGCTATGCTTGAGCTAATACTGGATCGCAGCTGGCTAGGCACTCATATGTGGGAACTGATTCATTTTAATGATATTATGTAGGTGGGAATTGAAATGTAAAAACTAGGTGTGAAACAAAGTCAAGTCCAATCATTATGTGGATGCCAGAATGCCTACAAATAAATTTAATCAATTTGCAGGTTTGTGTTGCAAATCTGCCATGTGTTAAAATTTTTGTATCACTACTGTGCTCAATTGCATCGTAAATTGCAATGCAATACTGGCTATTGTTTTGCTCACCAGTGACTCAAGGTCACACAAACCTGAACAGTTCTGGGAGGTTGAATATTTGTAAATTGTATATTGCACATAAGAACCTGATTCATGAAGATATTTAAGATACTGGTCTGGAAAGCTTGCAATCTGCTTGCAATTTGATCTGGCTAATGCAGTTAGTACACAGTTTTGTATACCTAGCCATGCAAACCACTGCTAGATAATACATCTGAATGCACAAGCAGAGCAAGTGGGCAAATACAGTACAACCGCATGTGCACATACACGTACACTATGAACATTTAGTAATTAATACTGTACCTATCACCAGCATCTTTACTAAAGTCTTACCGCCTAAAAAATCCAGAATGCAGTCATTTCTGTCAAATTAAGTCATTTTCATGCACTCATAATTATGTAAAAGTCATAATTTCACATGACACTCTCATGACACTGTCTCTTGTCTGTGCAACATAAAACTCTATAGTCTGAGACCTTTATTAGTGCTGATTATATTCATACATAAAGATTGCATGGAATTTTGTCATTTTGGGCATTGTATATTCCCTGGGCTAAAGCTGTGGCCACATGTTCAATAATTTTTTGCAGGTTTTAAGTACCGTACCAAAGTCTAGGCCTGATATTGGGTCACAATGTAATTTTTCAAGACTAGGATGACAACAGAACGTAACCTTCAAATCCACTGAAGCTGTGTGAATTATTCTGGACTGCATATTCACATAATCACTCAACCCAGCCTAGGCTTAACCTAACCCTTGAAAAGTGTTGTGTGCTTCCATTGCACTCTTCCAGCACAGCCCTTGTGCAGAGTGTGTAAATTTTTAATATAATATTTTAATAATTTCCGGGGACCTCTGATGTTTAAAATATTTGCTCACCAAACTTTGCCCATCAACTCTCTTTTTCATGATACACCTGCAGATAATAAAAGTTAAAGCCTGTTTATACATAATAGCCCTATAAAGCTATGAAAGTTAAACACTGTTCAGCTCTGAACCATGTCTGTAATGGGCCTTGAAGGGCAAAGGATGACCACACATGGCATGTTTTATAGCAAGTGAAAATTTGGAAGTATGGACGGGCCTAAACTTTGGCAACTTTTTTTTAAAAAGATACGATTTGAAGCCAAAAATCCAGCTACATACTGTGGTCAATGTTAAAGCATACATGTTCAACCTTAAGACTTTTGTCAATCATATCACCTGTATCGCTGGCAGTGAAGTGCGACTGGGCAGATCAGCCCTCCAATTTTCAGTTTTTCACATTTTTTACTGTTTAGAATTAATCTTTTGCACAAAGTTGTATCTGAAGTGGTGTTGGATGTTCTGCTGGAATAGATGATGTGATTGACAAAAGGGTGATTCCGTGAGGTTGGGGCACTATCACACTTTGGCCTATTTGGGGATAAAAACCTCTCTTATTTCCCACCTGA
>WURT03642330.1:0-35097 GCA_009936505.3 Holothuria glaberrima | reverse complement strand
ACAGTTGAGTAACGTAGTAACAGTTGGTCGGTCTGAAAAACATAATTTGCTCTTCTCAACACTCTCAAAATAAAAATTGAAGGAGTGAGAGATATAAAAAGTGACAATTTATGTTAATACAGACCTATGAAGGTTTCAACAAACCCCCTCTTCCTATCCCTGTCCATAAAAGTATGTAGTATCGGAACACTGCTAAATATAATGATATTACTGTAAGGCTAATTTAAGAAACGGGGATGCAATTAAATACTCAGAAAAGAGGTTTACTCGAACGTTACTTTCAGATATGCTCTAATACGAAGCATTTTGAATGAAACCCAAACCGCGCACGACGGCTCGCTACTGATGAAATTACGCAATAAATAACATATGAGCAAGATAAGAGAGACCGGTCTAGCTTGGTCATGAGAACCAAATATTTTGCATTCAAACCCCGGCGTCCTTAAAAATCCTAGTTATCTTTCGCATGAAATCTCGCACGATGATTAAGGGCCTTTCCTAAAAAATGTGCAAGGTTAACCGACTGATAGGAACGTCAGATTGTGCTCCGCCTACCCATACTTTACGGGAAAAGTTTAAGCAAGCACCAGTCAAACAAGAGTCCCTATTCGACATACATTAATAATGGAAGTTATTAACCAACAGCAAGACAAAGTGGAATGCGTATGTTAAAAAGTGTACACATAATATGTTTGAATTCAAAACAAAGGCAGAAAAATTACGTACCTAAAATATTGCTCTGCTACCCTTTTACAAATTGTATTTGACGGATCTCGAGAGACAATGTGACCAAAGCTAAAATAACCGACTGAAACACTTGTGTGGAACCTCACGTTGTGAAATGTTTGATGAAAGCGAAATTTTTGAAGGGTAGCGCAACGTTTGCAGAAATGCAGCCATCCATCACACTACAGACCGGCACGTCACAGCCCTCAAAATGAGCTAATAAGGCACGCTTGGCTACACTACATGCCCGAAATTTGCTGTGTCAGTTTCAACAGGTTTATATAACATTTGTTCAGTAGGGGAAGGTGTCTGAAAGTTAGGAGGTTGATAAGCAGGATACAAACCAGTGACCATTTAGAGCAGCTGGCCAACTTCGTTACTGCTCAGATTACGCAGAGATCTCTAATAACATTTGGAGTTGGCCATGGTCAAATATTGTTTTCAATGGTTTGGCTTCTGTACTGAAGGGAAGACTGTTGTCTAAGTGTTTCTATGATTGAATCGTTCACAGAGGAACAACTTTTTACAGAGGGATGTTGCAATGCACACGTGTGTCCCAGTCTTTTTTACACTGAAAATGTGTAAAGTGTTCTGCTAGTTCAAAAAAACTCAAGTAATTAAGTGAGTGAGTTCACCCAGGGAAAACTTCGGCCGGGTTCGAAGTTCTGACTAGAAAGATTTCAGGCTGACGGGGTTTTATTGGACTGGGTGACTGTCTTTTCTTTTCGGGATCAGCTTCTCATAAGCGATATCTAGAAAAGTTCTAAATTATAACTTCAAATCTTTTCAAACAAATTTTCACACATACTGTCATGTTTAGCAACAAAGCTAGTTCATGTGTACTTTTTCAGCCTTGATATATGATTTTCTGGCCTGTTGCCCAAACCTGCATGCATAAAGGATTCCAATTTTTATAACTTCTGTATAAAATTACATCTTTATAACGCCTAACTGGTACCAACCACTTTGCTTTCAGCCTGTCGTTAAGTAATTCTTTTGTTTCTAATAGTGATATGACCTTCAACGTTCCGACACATTTTACTTGGTTTGCTGTTAAGCATTTAAGAGACAAATTTGGCATCCAGCTGTACATTCCAAGGGTAGGTTTAGAGTGACGCATGCCCATACCAGTTGACGTAAGGTGTTGCTGTACTATTAAGGTTGACCTTTTACAGTTCAGTGAAAAGAGAAACAAATTCCCAAATTTTCCCCACGTACTGGTGTCTGTGGAAGGGTGATGATTATTTTTACGTCAAGTAATTTTGGCAGTGTTTACAGGCTGAGGCAAAAGAATATCTGTTTGAACGAACTTGAATTTCTTATAAAACACGCCGAAAACATTCATGAAAGGAAAATACAGCTTTCATTTTGGAGAAAATTGTCATATTTTTTAATCAATACTAATAGATACAGAATGATAGACAGTGCGGTAGCTTTATTTCAAGAAATGAGGCTCTAATAGGTAGAAATTTGAAAATTTGTTGCACAAAAGTACTTGATTCACCTAAACATTTAAAAATTCAGATGATGCAAAATTCATCACTATTGGCAGTGCATAATATTTTGAGGAGATGTAGCTATTGCTGGAGTTTATTGGTGAGCCTGTACGGTTTAATGATGATTTAAGATACCTTCGTTTATGCCATATTGGTGCGTGTCTGAGATAAACATAGCAGTGCAAGGAAAGAACTCATTTTTAGATAACAATTAGGATATGTCATATTAGGCAAGCCACATACTCTACTATTTTGCATATTGCAACTTACCTAGACTGTCGTGGACTAGGTTTGACTCGTAATGTTTTCAAGTTGCATTACAGATCCTAGCCTCACTTAAAGGTGCACGCTCTCTGACTTTTAACATCGTAACTCATGACGCAATAGTCGAGTAGTGTGGTGGGTTTACTACTGCAACTGAAAGTCTTAAAACCAGGTCCGGCCGCAGAGAAGCGTTGATAGCACTATCAGCGCTAATGACAGAACTGATAGCAAATTTTGAGCCCACAGAAGCTTAATGGAATAGCTTCGTAACCTCAAACATATTTTACATGTACTACCATAAAAATTCATGGCATGATGAGATCATTTCGATGACTTAAAAAGGGGGCATGTTCAAACTCCCGCCGAAAATGACGTAGTGATACTGTGATTGGTAGTGTAGTACGACTGCTCAATTTCGGTGTTTACGTTTTCTGTGTTTTGAATCGACTATATGGTAGAGCATGTAGTGTAACCATTCTAGTCCTATGCATAAAATGAACTGTGCGTGCGACTGTCTGTGGAAGCATGTGAGCATTTTGTAGACTGTACACTTTGCAATCGGTCGAAATACGTAGCATAGATGGTGCACACTCGTTTTCAACGCAATAAAAACTTACCGTTCTTTTGGAATGATTTGTAAGTAAGTGTCAATTTGAAAGTGCCGTCTGACGTTGTACTCTAGTCACAAACAGTGCAGATACTGGGTACAGCCCCTAGCTCGTTCAAGGTTGTAAGGTGTGACATGTATTAGTAATGGACAGTATGCTACTGTTATTTCGTCAAAACCACGGAACTACTACTGACTTGCTCTTTCGCAGGACCCAGCATTCCTTCCATGTCCATCTGCATTATTGAGTGGTGACTGGAAGAACCGGATTTGTACGGTCACGATTAGTGACTTAAACTACGCACGGACTCACCAAGGTAGGATATTTAGGCCAGTTTGTAACTGTTCGAACACCTCGTTTAAACATAATTTGAGCAACTTGACACTTACGTTACAAACCTTTTAAATACCCATCACAAGGAACGTCATAAAATAAGTGTGACAGGCAACCAGTTCGATTCTTTTGTGTTCGAACTTTGACCCACCACCATATAACTTACAAGCCAATTAGGCTAAGTAGCCTACACATTTGCCATATAAGGCCTCATCTGTTCAGCAATCAGCTTAGCCTAGGCCTAGAGCCCCTGTGTACTGTAGGGCCTAGTGTAGTGTACTTATATACACCCGACAACCGTAAGCTTCTCATACATTGTCATGTAAATGTACCGTAAGCTCCTGGAGAACGATCATAATGTACAAAGTTTTGTACAGAGATAAATGTTTTTCATGGGGATCTTTTTCATGTAAGTAAACAAACAGTATAAACGTACTTATAGGCCTAGGTACTTATACAGTACCTAGCAAAGTTCAAGCAGGGAGCTAGAAGACACAAATATGACAATTAAATGAATAACTCAGAGATTGTAACTGAACATCTTTCATGGTCCCTGTGTAAACAGTACGAATTAGTGCATTTATACGTTACGTTCAATAGGTTTATCGGTTTTACTGGTCAGGAGGATCATGGTTTCACAGAAGACTGCAAACGTGTATGATACTGGCCTATACAAGGGGACTGTTAATTAAATCTACTTCGTGTTAGAATTACAGTTAATGTTTGGACTGGATATCAGGGAGTCATTTAGTGTTTCAATTTTTGCATCGCGGTTTCGAAGATTTTTGTTTTTACTTCTTTTGAGCATATCACTTAAAACTGTATATGTTTACACATTTTTGAATTTTTGTAGCAGTTTAGCCAGCTTGAAGGCTATAGCAAATTGCGATGCGATACTGGATAAATTATTCCCTGGGATATAGAAAAAAGTTTTACAAGTAGGTTTACTATTATCCTCAAACATTTATGGCTTGAGTGAAGATTATAGTTAGGGTAGGAGTGGACCACGATGGTATAATGAGGCGCCCGTCGACTGTGGGGGCCCTTCGAGTGAGTGTCTCACCTAGAACATACCATATCTAAATCTTGGAATGATAGATTTAATTAATGCGCATTCAACGGTCACCTCATTAATTGTAGAGTTAAGATTATTTAGTCGAACGACTTACAATCTAGTTCAACCTGTCATCTAGTCAACCCCTGTCCCTGTTAAATTACCCTTTTTCCAAAACGGCCCCATACTACTGTGAATGCCACAATTCATACCTCTGGGCCTAGGCGTATGTGTAAGCATTTATTTTCAATTCATGGCTCAAGACTATATGCTTAAGTTTCCTTTCAGACTATAAATGGCTTACAAGTAAAACTATCAGTACAAAACAGAACTGTTGATAATGAAAATCAAATTCCTGTTAGCAAACAACGCTTTCAGCGGTTTCTTAACATCTGCAACAAATCAAGTAGTACTGTACCGGAGTTGCAATTAAGTCGCGACTCGATTCAGAACCTTCCAACACAACCTGACTTGAAAAATGCTGGGGAATTTTCCCCTATTGAAATAACACAGACACTCGAGATCGATGACTTGACTCGAGTCCCTAAAATACTGAGCTGTCTTTGAATTCACTTGCCGAGAAAAGAGTGACAACTCTGAGTAGTACTGCACAAGTTCTGTTTTTTTTTTTTTTTTGAACAAGCATATTCCACTTGAAGAGGTTATTCCTATTTCTTCCATTTTCAAATTTTCCTCAAGTTTCCTTTGGGGCAATTTTTTTCTGATTTTTTATCCATATGTGGATTTGTTGCTAAAAATTATAATCAGGTATTAGGCTTACATCTGTCTTTTGAAAATGGGGTATTTCGATAGCAAAATGATGAGGACTTTTTTGGGAAAGAGATCTTTTGAATTGGAAGCGCGTATGGCATGGGTGCCTGCGTTAAATGTGTGAGTCTTAGGCCTACATTGGGTTGAACTTGACGGCACTGAAGGTTGCCTACTACTGTAGCGAACACAGTCAACCCTGACCAACTTCCCCCCTCACAATGGCACCCCTCAAAGTGGTCAGTCGAGTTATACAAAATTGCTAGCCTCAAGGCAAGTGTTAAATTGCCCAAGAACCAGGAACTTCAACTCAGGAGATTCTACAAGGGACTTTTATGTACTGTAGCTAGCATGTGAAGAGCCTATCAGGGTCAGTTTCAATAAAGTGCAAAGGAGAGAGGTGAAGAGTAATAAAATTGCCACGACATGCACAGGCATGTACACAACCTTGCTGAACAGTTACAAAGCCTACATGTCTCTAAGCAGGGCTTGTTTGCCACCTGTCCGGTAAATGTCGGCCTGCACTCGTGTCGAAATAGTGATCAGTAATTATTAAAAGAAGGGAAAGAGTTGAATAGTATTTCATTAGACTTTGAACACGTCTGTAGCCTACAGTATTTGTTATGGTATAAGACTTGCTGCAATTGACCATCACAATGTGAAGTTCACATTATTGAAGCACTTGTAGGCATCACCCTTGCAATTAAAGGTACAGTAACAGGCTTGAATTCTGAGCCGTGCGAGTGCGACCGCATACCATCACTCTCCTTAAATCACTGCGAGAAGTGCGATTTTGCAAACCTAAATAAAGAATGGGAGCTCATGTAAATATATTAACTAAAAGTTATTAAACAGCACACCTACCAAAATCCTAGATTTCCTGTGGAGTGTGATTTGTACTACACTTGGAAAGTCTAAACCTCAAGGTCTGACAGTACAGTATATATATATATATATATACTTTATAATGTGTACTGTATGTGCAATATTAGGCCTATAGTACGAATGTATTGGATCTCCGTAGCTAAAGCACTGTAGAGTAAAATGCATCTACAAAGTTCAAACCAGTAGTTGAAGGTTAAGGTTACAAGCAAGAAGCAAATACGCTGGTGGCTTTGCTTACATGTATCCGCAGGGGAGATACTTTACTGAATATGCAGGACACGGTGCTATTAAAAACAACCAGTTTTAAATCAATTGGTTCATACTTGCTGTATTGAAAAATATTTGATTGTCTTTGCATGGTGGGTCATCCTACTGTAATACTCAGTTTGACATGCTCATTCCATTAAGTAAAAGCAGGCTACTGCTCATTGCATAATAAGTGTAATTTAAGGGGCTCCATGATTGATCCTCCCTGAATGAGAGCAATTTGGCAGCATGTTATATTTATAATGCACTCGCTGACTATATTTTATTGTTCTTGTACTGATCATGATACCAGTTCTCTTTCAGGTTTTATCACTCTGTCAAACTTACAATATGAACCTTTTAATTTGTAAGGCTCAATGAACAAAATGATGGGGGTGTCCTCATATCTCAAAAGAAGTAGCAATGTTCAGTCCTTAGTAAGAACCTACTGTAATGTAAATTCCAAACATATTCAAAGATTGAACTTGCTCAGGGTAAGAGATGTGTAAGTTACATGGTAATTCATTTTTTGTTCTTGGATAATTTGCATGTTTCAATTATCAGCAATTCACCTGTTTATAAAACACTTCTATGATGTCTTTCTGGGTGGGAAGAGCACGTGTTTGATTTTTGAGCCTTTTTTGTCTGGTTGAAATGAAAAAGCAATGGAAGTTACTGTATAATTGATCCATCATCCTTGCAGTAAAACTTTGCCATAGCCTTATATCTGATATCAGACAGGGTGCCCAATGGTACTTGGGCTTTCTGTATTTTGAGATTTGATTTAATGAAAGTTACAGTAGCGTAGCATTAGGGAATTGACAAGACAGGTAGTAGAGGAGGTGAAAGCTGAGAGATGTTACAAGTGGCAAGAATGATTTTAATGGGTGGGGTGTACTGGAATGCAGTAAGGCAATGTTACTGTACAGTTATTTTGGTATCTTAAAGAAGAGTGGGTGTGGGACCCTTTTCTAAGGGGTCTCTCCCCTTCTTGGCCAATGGCTTGGTTCTGAGATCTTGGAGCTTAAGGGGAATAGAGTATACTGGTATTGCATACTGTAGATCCATCGCATTCGCATTCTCTAGTACACCAGTACTGTATACTGTAGGTCTCTTGAGCATCAGTCCTGAAGCTACATTACAGCAATCTGCAATATTGAAACATTCAACGTACAACTGGCACACCAGTGTACCATAAAGGGAAGCAGTCCTTGACAATGGGAACAGTGCAGTGTATAGTACTGATCATAAGGCTACTTCAGTGAGCCCAGGTGTTCTAGAACTGTCATTTTCAATTTGTATTTACATATGCAGTCATGAGGTGATTTGTCACCATTTTGCTCTCTTTTGACAGAGCTCAACAGAAATGAGAAGACTCGCGTGTTGCTCTGGCAAATCGTTTTCAAGTCTTTAGGGGTCCATCATTCATCTATCATCTCAGCTGTAATGGGGAAATGGTAAACACACGATTAGGTTTTCCAAAAATAACAGTAGTGGGTAGCTCCAGTTTTGAAAGGCGGCGGTGGGAATGAAAATGTGCAGGGAAGAAGAGGCTCATCAACTCTACCTTGAAACTCTGCCATTGTAAAAAGTAAACAATATTGCATTAACTATGCTACTGCAAAAGAGTGAAAAGTGTGTAATATGTGCATGCTAAATTGATGAGGTGCTCATTTTAGTCATACAGTAAATGATTTTGCTATTCTTGCTTTGCAAGCTACAGTACTCACAGAAGGTAATATAACTTTACATGCGTGTTGTAGTATTCATAATGTATGAGGTGGTTTTATTACTCTGTCTAAATTGTTACAGAGCCCCTCCGCCTTCCAAGCAGAAATACATAAAAAATGGCCCGGGCTAGGATGAACAACAAGTCGACAACAAAATTTCGGTTTTGAAATGTTTAAAAGTCAATGCAAGGCTTTGCAAGCTTGTATGAAAACAGGGTACTGTAGGAAATAATGCAAGTACATCTCTCCCCCGGTACTGTAAATCTGCATGCATGCAGATGGTCTTTATTACTCTGTCAGAATTTTTGTAGGCCCTACCCTAAAAACTGAAAGTGTAAAAATGGACAGAACTAGGATGAATATCACCAGATACCAAATTTCATGTATTGAAATTTTAAAGTCGATGAAAAGCTTCGTAAACATGTAAGAAAATTGGGTAGGGTAGAGGGGATGTTTCAGGCCCTGATTAGTCTGCATGGATGTTTTTAACAGCTGGGGTTATGGAACTTGTTTTCTTTAATTAGTGTTGTGTACAGATAGTGCAAAATTGTGTCAGTGTGTACAAGGTAGTTAATGAGTGGAAAGAATGTATATTACCTTAAGTAAATTTTCGGGTTTCATTCTACAAGTGTGCAACTAATACAATTTTAGCCTCAGAACCCTGTGCCATATTCAAATGAAGTTGTTCTCTTTTGGCTTCGATGAGAAGAGAATCCTGTTCCTGTTCACCGTGTGTTTATGTCTATGTTTGTATGTGATTATGTGTCTGTGTAACACTTTGCTTGTCAACATGATAGGTATCTCAAGAAAGGAAACTTACTACTTAAATCAGGTACTGTAAATCAATGACCCGTTGTAAGAAGAAGAACCATGCCATTTTTGCTAGAGATTGAAGGGGTTTGTTTTAGCAGGGAGTATGCGATGTGCTCTGCACACATCTGGAGAGTCTCTGCTGGGTCACTGTCACTCGTGATCGGGGGACCAGGGTGTGTGTCGAACAGTGTTTTAGCCAGCCCCTAATTGTGCGACAATGTTGCATAAATGGCGATAAATGTCGCACAAAACCTCTGACAAGTAAAATTGTACGCGGATGAAAATCAAAAAATATTTTTATGTAGTAAAACATTTGTCACCAAGATTCTTTGGTTCCTAATCAGGGCAGAAATCCACTAAAATATTGCAACGATTGCGATCTAAGCACCTTTAAAATTCCACAAATTTTCCAAACTCGAGAGAAAACGTCCTTACTTAAACATTGGTGTCAACGTTTTCCAAAACCACCAGTCCTGGCCTAGAAGACGTCATCTAACCTAAAAGTTTAGAGTATCACTGTAAAAAGGGACGGTTTTCCATGCCGCGTACCACCAAGAAAGTCCAATTGTGCCACTGGCGGTGTGCATACCACAGGCTGAGACCCACCAGTCACAGTATCCATTCGGTTAAGAACACCAGATTTAAAAAAAAATTAAAGTTAACACGAGAGACTGCCTACTGTAGGTAGTTTCAGATAATGTTACCGCCTACCTATTTTAATTTAAAATGCAGAACGGACTAAAAAAGTGAAGTGCTGATGTTTTAATTCTTTCATGTCATTCTGATTGTACTGTACATTGTATAAGTTCTCCAAAATTCCAACTTACAGGATGAATGAAGAAAAAGCAGTGAAAGCAATTCCATAATATGCAAGTGTATCTTTGAGATTAGCTTCTGATGGGAAGGTATTAAAAGTGTCTAAAACAGAAAAATACAGTACGTGCTGTAGTTGTACAAATATTTACACTATAGACACCTTTTCATCAATGATTTTAAATGTATTATTTGAACAGACTATATTGATAGACGGTGAAGTGGGGCAAGTTAGCATTATTCTGTTTAAAAGAAATCATGGTAACAGAAAGTAGGTGAAAGGTAATGTGGGGTCATGGGAGGTCAAAGAGTGAAATCACTCAACAGCCTTCAACTCCCCGTGGTTCTGTCAGAATCTTTTAAAATTCAACAGGAGTGTTCAGTGAACAGTGGGTCATCGAAATTTATACTTTTGAAGTAAGTGAAAGGTCATTTGAGGGTCATACAGAGTTCAAACAGTAAAATCATACAAAGGACTTCAACTCCTAAGGCATATACTGGGTGTTACCAAATTTAGTAAGAGTTTTTAGTGGATAATGGGTCATCATATTTGTACTTTTCAAGTAGGTCAATAAATGTTTGATTTTCGTAACCTTGGTTGATCTGAATCCGTCAAAAAAATTGTCCAGAAAAATATGTTGCGAATTATTATAACAGAACATTGGCAGAGGTAACATTGAACTTTGTGAAAAGTTTTTTTATTATTTTTATTTAATATAAGGATATATAAATGTAACACTGTCGGCCATTTTGCTTTTCCCTCCATTTTGATTGACCTGAATTCAAACAGGACTATTTTGAAAAATAAGTTTTGGATATTTATGATAAATGATAGGCAGGTATTCAGGTTTCAGAAGTATTTTTGATGATTAATTTTCTTATTTCTCATAGATTACAACTTTTATATTGGTGGATCATTTCTCTGTTTCTGCCTTATTAATTTGTCTGGGTTCCTGCATAAAAAATATTAAAAGACATGCTTTCATTATGAAGTACATTTTCTCGTTTTCAAATTTGAGGTTTTTTGAGTGAAATATATTTTTATGATAATTTGTGTGATTTTTTAAATTATTTTTAATTTTACTTTTAGTAAATTATTGTTATTTTTCTTTTAGTGATATTTTAAGAGTGGTGTTTTTCCTTGTTTGGTGTTTTTCCACCACGTTGGCCGCAATATACTTTTGTGCCAAAAGTCATGATTATAGAAAACATTACATTTCATCATTATGAATAGGGATTGTAACATTTTGCAATGTTTTCACATACATATCATTCATTTTAGTGGCCGTTTTGTTTTTGCACCACCATTATTGGCCTAGTTCTTGCCAAAAGTGTTTCCAAACCAGTTTGAAATTGTCTCCAGACTTACCTCGATTTTCTGTATCATTTAATTTTATTCAAAATATTAAAAACTTTCTTGCCAGTTTGTTTTTGGAAGTCATTTTGTATGAGTGAGACCCGAAATATTTATTACATGTGAGGTGGAGGCTTCGGCCCATCCATGCAACAAAAGTGTGCAATTGTGAAGTAAATTTATTCCCTACTTATTCAGCAAATTTTTGGAAACAACTTTTTGGCCCACCTTTCGGTGGGGCTATGGCCCTCATCTTCCCCCCCCCCCCTTGGATACGCCAGTTATCAGCAATGGCTTTAATTCACAAATCATAAGAGAAGACCAGTCTCAATCATTGTCAACAATATAGGCCTCATACTGTGATTCAGAAAATCGATAACAAGTATATTGATCATCATTATCTTGTGTTTTTCTTTCCTCTTGCTTCAACTAAGTTCACCGCAAGCCTTCACAGAAGGATTGGCTCCTAACGTCATCTAATGCGCTGGAGTCGCCGACTCGTCTAACAGTATACTATTTCGAATTGGGGTTCAGGTGGTAGACCTGGTATAGGTTAAGGCTGACCCCCACCGTCACGCCTGTAGTGTGGGGCTGTTACGAATACAACAAAATGACATAACGTTAATCGCTGCCGAAAGTATCGAGACACATGTAATATCGCGATGTTACCCAACAAAAATTAAACCTGTGGATGTATTCAATTTGGACACTTCACACATTTTAAACACTTGTTTGATTCATTTTTGAAATAAGTTTATTTCGTTTATTCTAGCAACTTGACATGTTTTGAAAACATGAAAAGTGCAATAAATGTTTATGAATATCGTTCAAAAAACAATGCATTTGTTTGCTCCTAATTTCTTCTCTTTTTTGATATCGCGATACTTATAGGGTGCCCAACAGCGTATGGCGGGAAACTAATATCTCGATTATCGATGAATCGTTACAGCCCTGGGTTTTGTTCGTGCCCCAAATGTCCAACATCAATTCCCTCAAAAGTAGTGACGTAGTCATATACTAACTAAAGGCTTTGACTTGAATGCAGTGGTCTTTTCTTGTGGGGTTATTTTCCCTTTTAAATGAGATCACAATTCAAATAAAGTTTTCACTGATGAGGGATTATTAGAAAGCTTGTGAAATAATGTATTCACCGCGGTGCACGTTGGCAGTATAGAGGCGGGTAAATGAAACAGTTATGTTCATCTGTGCGGGTTTCTTCCTAGCGCTCTTAGTAAGGAATATTTCCCAGGTGGGGAAAATAACACATTTTAGACCTTTAAAGTTGCATCTAAACATTCTTAACTTTTAGTTTCAGATTTCATACTAAATTAGTCTGCAACTAATTTAGATTTCAAGAAGAAAAGTTACATTTGATTTAAAAAGAAAAATGCAGTTACTCCAATTTGAATGAGTGTGCCCATGATTCCTATTTCATGAATGACTTTTGAGGATTATGTTACAATTCGTTTCTGAGTTGTGAAATTCACGTATAGAGCAGACTTGTAGCACTCGAGTATTTAATCGTACTCGTACTCGAGTACATTTTTCTGTACTCGAACTCGGACTCATGGCTTTGTACTCGAATTCGTACTCAGAGAATTAAAAAATCAAGTACTAGTACTCGTACGAAGTATAAAACTATGTACGGTGTTTAAAATTACCTTGGATCACTATTTTATTTGTCGACAACCTCTCAATACTTAATGACTTAGCTGATGTTACTTTAAAATGTTAGCAAACGCGCATTTTCAATACCAAAGATTTGATTTTGGATGACATGTTTGCATGTGGAGAGCATGCATTAGATCTTAGAAGCTAAAACCAAACTGACCAGTGTATGAATATTAGCCTACTTTGACCCATCTTAAAGCCTTTAAAAGTGACAAACCCTGTATATGGTTTTAAAACAAAACCTGTATAGGTTAATCAGTTTTCTTTACCGGCTGAACTCAATCTTAATTAGTCCCTTTTTGGTAACTTTAAACCCTTTTCCGTCCACTGAATTTGAAACATGTTTTGTGGCAGACTACCGTTTACCAAAATATTTTTTTTCTAAAAGAAGTTACTATGAAATAAAACACTTTTCCAGTGAGTTTCCGTTTAGAACAAAATGCCATAGACAAGACTGTTGAATTTTCTTCACTTCCCAAGTACCACTGCTCAGTGTCATAATTACAAGTTTTCAATATAATGTTTCTGCAAGTTGTGATTTGTAAAGTAGAAAATGGACTTTCTTGCAAGTTTGTCATTCTACTTCAAACCCCTAGTTAGTATACCTGCTTTAAGCCTGACAAAATGTTGAAAGCGAAACGTTTTTATAGCAGTGAAAATATCATAATAACACCACAGGTATTATTTCATTCACCTCTAGAATCAGTACCCAGCATGTCATGATGAAAAAAAGCAATATTGATAGAAGTATACAGAAATCAAATGCAACATTTGGTTGTAACAGGTTTTCAAACAGACAAACAGTTACAAGTTTAACGAAATCTCATCCGGGGACCTCTAGTTTGTCTTATCCAAGACTCTAGTTCACTTTGCGTCCCCCACGCATCGGCTGCGAATCATACTTACCAGTATGCCTTCTATCACTCTACTATTGAACTGGCCTACAGACTTCCCGTCCAGAACTAGAGTCTTTTCAATTACGGCAAAGATCATGTGACCATGTCTGTACAGACTCCACCCACCCGTTATGATTATTCATGATTTAAATAATTACGGTAATTTCCCTCTGCACTGCAACTAGTAACAGCGCTAGACAACTTACAAGTAATTCGCCCAAAGTTTAATGTCGTTTTTTCAAGTTGCTCGCCGCCGTTACTTACCTATAAGAGACAAATGTATGAAACAAAACGAAAATAAAGATGGCAAAATGTGCATTTTGAGAAATAGTCTATGACTGATTTGACCAAACGACTCAGTGTCTGATTTAGGCTAACGTCACTCGAAGTTGAGCGAACTGGGTGGTAACTAGGCTATACGATAATCTTACCATGGAAGCATAACCACCTAGTACGTATTCCTATAGTCTGGACAGAGACGTTGGGTGTTGTTAGCTCTCACTTTCTTGTATCACTATATGGTATCTTATTTCGCAAAACTTTTACCAAGAAGACGAATGAATCAAATTTTAGGATAAAATTAGCAATCATTTTAAAAGGACAATCATCCATTTCCATAGTTCCTTTCAGGAACTGGAAATTAAACATTGTGTCGCACATCATACTGTTGTTTAACTTAAGGGGGCAAGAAATGTAATTCTATACACATATGTCTAAGACACCATGTTACGGAAACTTGGCACTTCTGAGCACACTTTTGAAGTTACTATTATAATAGCTTTTCCTAACAAGTTTCCGGTTTGCTGTGATAGTTGAGAATGTATTTTCTCTGATGCATTTTTCTATTTTTGGTTTTGACGCCTATGTTAACTAAACCCATATTTGTGTGATGAGATTTGATCATCTGTATTCAAACATTAAGAGATGCTTCCTTGAGAGAAAACTAAACGGACCGCCTGGTACCATATGCACTTCAATTTTTGTCAGGAAAAGTTGTAGAACCAATTGCACAACCTATACACCATGACATAGGATGTTAGATGAAAAAAAAACAAAAATAAACTTTTTTTAGCCATATGGCAACTCATTGTAATTTACCGCGCATATAGGCAGGCTATGATAGTCTCAATTACTGAATTATTGCATTTGATGACTAACATTCCATTTGCTGTCCATGATAGTCTAGTACTGCTTGAGCATCTGAGTGTGAGTTAACTGAACCAGAAAACATGAGCATAACCAAACATTCTTAAAAGACAAACAACTTAGGATACTACATACTGCGGGGGTTGGTTGAGGGTACCCCTTAGATTCTTCTACCTTCCTATCAGCCCAGCTCAGAGAGCCAACTGAAGATAGTATGGTGTTTTGGTCCTTATGCCCTACATAGTTTAAATGAAATTACCCACAAGTTCAGGCTCCAAACACTTCTCTCCCAGGCTAAGATATCAACCTTAAGAAAACATGCTCGTCTTGGGTTTTAATACACTGGGTTACAAATGCAACCATGCTTACCTCTGTCAATGTTAAATGTTTTATGCCCTTAATTTTAAAACTTACAAAACAATGAACTTTTTGTAGTGATGAGTAATGAAGCCACTTTCATTGTTTTGTAGACACAATAATTGGGTTGAAAGGTAGAGGTCCTCATTTTTTAACTTTGGGGTAAACTTTCAAATGCCGACATTATAGTTATATATCACTGAACAATGTAATATCTGGCAATTAGGAACACCTTACAACTGTCCACGTTACCTGAATATAAGAACATGGAGTCATTTCAAACTGAAGCGTCTGTGAATTTTTCTGCTATAGTATTGCTGGCTATCCTAGACCTATTTTAATGTTACTTATCTCACCTAGCTTTCTTCTTACAAGGACAGTTATAGCATAAAGTGCTCTTATATCCACAATTAAGTCACACTTACGAAAACTTGGTTGAATGACATTTACTTGCTCTTCGCATATTTGTTCCCGGGATTTTCAAAATTGGTGGCACTTTCTGACCACATAAATTTTTCCAATGTGTCAACACACAATGTTACTCCCACAGTGCTTGAGTTGACCAATTCGATAACACTAGTCTTAAGCGCGGGTCACACTACAGCGATTTCGGGATCGGATTGCGGTCCGATTTTTTTTAGTTTTAGTTAGAATCTTCTCCATCTCTGGTCGGAGGGAACCAAAAATTTGCCACTCTGTGTAAATATATGATTTGTATCATACGCGTGTCCCATAAAAGCTGTCTGTCGATGTGACGTCACGAAGCTGTCCGTCGATGTGACGTCACGCAATAATTAGTATACGTTTCTTTTTCATAGGCATGTGATACAAATCTTATATTTACAGAGAGTGGCAAACTTTTGGTTCCCTAGGACCAGAGATGAAGGAGATTTTATCCAAAATTCAAAAAAAAAATCGGACTGTAATCCGATCCGAAATCGCTGTAGTGTGACCCACGCTTAATCCTTCCCATGATCACTTTTCCTGAGAATGACATAAGGGCAGCTGGGAGTTGCAACCCTACCCCCATATGGCCAGAACATTTGCTATTTCAGGACAACCGTCACAGTAGCTAAGGAAGGGATATAGTAACACCATCACAATAATGTTAATCAATTACAGCACTAACTATACTGTATTATAAATTATAATTATTTCCATTAAATATATTGTTAAGGTACAGATTTGTGCAGAAATTGAGCAAGAAACTTCTAGTCATGAGAAGAAGACAAAGTTTTCAAGACACAGTGAACAGCTCAGAGGAATATTATTTTCATTTTATTGAAAGGCTGGTGAAAGAAATAAAGGGATGCAATTACAATATGAATGTGATGTATCACGGTCCTAACATTATGATAGCATTTATGTCACTGAGCATCATTACATAGCAATGTCTTCATACAATTATCTTCTTTTGTATACATGTTTGCACTTACAGTATATTTGCAATCAAATTTATTTGTACAAAAAAGAGGATTCTTTATTTGAATAGAAATATGCAATTTGAAATAACTTTGGGGGCGTAGGAACTGAAAATAGCTTCTGACCACTTTCCGGGGACAGGGGATTTCCCTTTCTCCTTTGAGACATGTTTGAGTAACATGAGGGTGGTATATGCAATTCGTTGCAACAAATGGTAGATCTTTTCAAGACACTGACTGCGATTTTTGTACAAAGAGACCAGATAAGGGACTTTTGAACTTGAGTTATTTGGGGTGGGAACCAACTTCTGTCACACCACATCTTTAACTCCTCCCCCCCCCATTTCTATGTGTAAAAAGAAGTGTAAAGCTTTGAAAAGACAAATGACCATCATTCATGCTCAGAATTAGGAAAGAAATGTGCTGAATTGAGATCAGGTTCCTATCTAGACTTTGTTTAATTTGGCACCTAATTTCTAAACTACAAATATTATCTCCCAAACTCCCAATGAAACTCAGAAAGAAATTCAACTCTATTTGAATGGGACTGACTTGAAGGATAAGAGATATTCCCATGGTGACAACATGTTAATTGAAACTTTAAAATCAGGTCAAAGACTATATTTCCATGAAATGGCTCACTCGGAAAAGTTTTCTTTTTGCTGAGAGCAGGGTCGTAGCTAGGGTCATATGTTTAGGGGGTGTGAAGTCCCAAATTCCGACTGACTGGATGTTTTTTTTTAACTGAGCGGCAGCGTGTATAGTGCACTTTTTGTACGCACCCTGCACTTTTTGTATACATCAGTGGGCGTCCTTCCTTTGTCACTACGTAAAGGTGCTGTCCTGGGGGAGGGGTCTAAGGGGAGGGGGTCCCTCCCCTTTTTGAAACTTTTGTTAATGTAAGTTTGCTTAGAAGCAAAGGGGTGCTATCGTTGGAACAATTTTTGAGCTGCTCATATCAGGCGCGGTGGAACGGAAAAAATATTGGGGGAGGGGGTGAATGCCAGGGAGACTAAGCTGAGCTCCACCATCGGTTGGCACAGACCATCATATCAGGTCGTAAGAGTATTAACATTTACCATCTACACCGATTATGGCTCCTCACGAAGCGCTCGGCATTTTTTTTTTTTTTTTTTTTTTGAAAAATGTATAGCGTCATATACGTACTTTCAACCTTCCACAGTATGCTACAAATTAGATTGAAAAATCCCATATTGATGCGAGGCCCTAAAGATTTTTGGAGATGTATCTCTGTTTTTCGGAAAGAGTTGTGATCGGAATAGTTCCAAGTATAATTACCTTAATAACGGTAATGAAATGAAGGGCAAACCGTGACGCATGCGCGCGAAGCGCGCCAAAATTTTTCGTAAACTAAGATGTCAAAGGACAGTTTTAATTCGACATTACGTGAAGAAAATAATATTAGGTATTATTCTCATTTGATATACTTGGAGAATAGATACAAAGTTGACATAGGCTCAGTCGGAAAAATATACTAGACTGGTATTTCAGATTTTCCGACTACAGTCGCTCTGACGAACTTTGAGGGGGTGGGGGTGAGAAACCCCAGTCCCCCCGGTCGCCAAGGCCCTGGCTGGGAGACAAGTGTTATTCATAGATAAAGGATTATGAATTAATATTTGCTCCCTACCTACTTATTCTTGGCTTAGACAATCATCATATTGACTTAAATTATGCAGTTTGCAATTGATCGGCTAGAATTCATGTTAATTACTTATAAAGGAACTCTAAATTTTTGACAGAGCTCTTTGCAGACTGTGTCCTATTTGATCATGATTACCAGAACAAACACAAAAAAGAAGACAGTTGTTGAAAGAGAAAATACAACAGAGGAAGCTGTTTAGAGATTTGAAAACAAAGAAGGAAGAAATGTATTCATCACCAAAAAAAAACTAAATTAAGGATCCATTAATTGGCATCAAATTAAGGAGACCAAGCTTGACTGCTCAAAAAAACTTGGTTACCAAATGAAGTCCTTTTATTTTTATGAGCAATCAAAAAATAGAAGCAAAGGTAGTGATTGACCTCTTAGTACTCCTTAGGCAGAAGGTGAGGTGTCTGGCACTTGGTTAGGACCCAATAATACACTTATGTTTTAGACAGTCAATGGCTCTTGAGAAACAGGATGTTACACTCTTGCATGACCATATCTAAACATATACAATATCAATCATACTCTCAACAGAAAGGATCAAAGTAAGAGCAAGTTAGAAAAAAGTCTTAAATCCATAGGCACAGTCAGAGGCGTAACCGGAGGTGGGCGGGTAGAGTCAAATGTCTTGCCCCCTGCTTGCCCCAACCCCAAATGAAATTCAGAGGTGAAAAAATATTGGGCAAAAATTGTACAAGACAAAAATAAAGAATACTTAGCTGAAAGTCACGAGGTAAGAGAGACTGGGAAGTGCCATTTTCCTGCAATTTGAGGGACATTTTTATCAAAAAATTTTCTCTGTACGCTACGCGCCAACTAATGGTAGCCTTCCACTTGGTGTCATTACTGCTTACCCCTACTTTAACCTTTGCCCCCCCCCCCTCAGCCCCCACATAAAAGTCTGCTTTTGCCACTGGGTACAGTACACTGGTTTCCTTTAAAAAAGTCTGGAGGGTCTGAAGAAACAAGATTTATGTGGGATTTCTCTAACATCACTAGTTGTAGTGGATGACAAAGTTTTGATGAATGACTGGACAATTTTTGTACTCAAGGTAGCAGCAGGAACCGGTATTTATCTTCAAGTCCGCACACTAACACATTTCCCGAGGTAAGAAGAAAAACCTCAAAGGATATGATCTGAAACACTGTGGTCATGGCCAGTCTCTGAAATACGATAAAAAGAAAAAATAGCATGTTAACGCATAAAACATTGATAAGTGTATAATGATCAAAAGCTGTGAACTTAATGAAATACTGTAAGTGCACTACTTGAAATTTTGACTAACATGTGGGTCAATATATTGACTGAAAAAAATCACAACTGGCATTCTTGTACAAAGTGTATGACTCTTAATGCATTCATCGCTTGGTCACAACAGTGACTGGCAATCGAAGTAATGTGACACATCCCGCAGTCATGCTGGTGGCTAACAATAGTTCTTCAAAGAAGGACTTGTGCGACACATTGTCATTGGGCAATGACCCACATTTGACTGACAATGCCAGGGAGTAGTTTGGTGCGTTTTTAAATTGATAAGTGCATCATATGCAACATATTCAATGATATACACTCAGCTTACCTATACATACCCTGATAGCACACCATAGTTGGGTCAACGTCAGACCAACGTTGGCAGCAACGCTGGATTAAAGTTGGCCCAACACTGCGGTTTAGTTGGCTGCTCATCCTTATGATGTTGGCTGCTGACGTGTATCCAACAATGATCCAACACTGGCCCAATATGTTGGATAGACGTTGGCCTAAGGTTAGGTTCTATTAACTGTATGAGCATGCACTGACTGTTGGGGACCTGTGCATGTGGTGACATAGCTCTGCAAGTTCAAAGCACTAAAAGAGTTCAATCAGTTACTGCAGGTTAAAATTACTGCATAACCTGACGTCACAATGTTGTAAGATGTATGGTTTAACTTTAACAGAAAAGATAGTCCAAAGAAAATTGAAGCTACAATTAGGTTATACGGTAAATATGTCAGATTCTACCACAGTCTCTAAAGAATATCTAAAAGAAATCAAATACAGAATCAAATGATTACATGACACTGATTTTTGGGTACTGCAGTCCTGAGCTGTTCTACACCTAATGTTTTCTCTAGATTGTAAACACTGAGTGTCCAATACACAACCTTCTTTCGCTATAACTACAGAGTTGGTTGCCTGCATTGGGCCAATGTCGGAATTCCACCGTTGGGTGGTACATGTTGGTATAAAGTTGGGCCAATGTTGGCCCAATTACCACCAGCCGACAGCGACCAGTGCCAACGGTGGCCGACCATATGACAATGTTGGCCCAAGTAAGTGAGCTATCTGGGTATGTGCTTACAAGGTAGGACACTTCTAATGCTTCCAATAATTGCAGTTAACAGCGCCAACATGCATTATGAATAACAAGTGATGAGAATTCCTGAAGGCCTATTCTCTAGCTAAAGAAGCCTTAAGTTGCCTTCTGTTTCTCTGCTTTAAATTCCATAATGGGTTTTGGGAGAGAGACTGCGAGGTTGTCTAGAAGCCTGGTATGAAGTATCCTATATGATGCTTACCAACCATACTAAGATGACTGTTCCTGCCGTTCCACAAGAATTCCAATTTCCATGTACTGAGGTAGGGCTACAATCTTGAATTTATTGAGCACATGGCGACAGAAGCAATGGAATAGCCAGAAGTGGCTCTCTTTCAACATATTTCAACATAAAGTACCCTGCGTTCGTCAGATAACATATCTAGCCTACTGTAATTTCACGTTCAGTTTATGTCAGCATCTGTACCAACAGGCTACATAAATTTGTACAAATGCACAATACACAATAATTATGTTACGTACACGGCGGCATGTATTTCTATAGTCTTGCATTGCGGAGTGGTTTTGTAGGCCTGCTTGAAGTAACGAAGCTGTAGCAAAGGCATATCCCGAAAATTTATTTGTGTTATGCGGTAGCTGTACGAAAGCGTTATCGTGTTGCTTGTTTGTTGATTGGTTACTAAAATTTGTGCAATTTAAATTTCGGTACTAACAACGTTTTATAATAGATGATCTCTCTCTTTGCATAGGTATGTATATAAGATGGCCATATGATCATTCAATCAAAGGTTTTTTCGCTTTTGGGAACTTGCTGTCCTAAATCTCAGCGGACCTACTGGGTTTTAGCATAACTGATCAACAGCTTCCTCACATAGCCTACTGGCCACCAACGAAAGATATGTGCAGAACTATTGTGAGTCCATCCGTTTCCGAGTGCAATTTTGAGTGGTCGGCAACCTACTCACTTTGGAATTCCAGATAAGTTCTCATATACCAAAATCTAACGCATAATAATAAAAATCAAAATGACTAAACTGGTGACCCATGCATGCTAAACGCCAGCCTAGGGGTGCAGGGGGCATGACCCACTGTCGAAGGAAACTCACCTTTTGTCGGGGAGCCTTGATGGGAACAATAAAGAATGTAATCCCCCGACAACGACCAGCCGCAAAAAAAACATGTCTTGATTTGCCCTGTTCATGAGTGAGATATATTACCCATATGTGGGGCAATATACGACTACCATATTTTCATATCTTCTACAATGGTAACCCCAAGATTTTCGGGGCGCTTCGGGCGCCAAAATTCCTCGTTTTCCATCCATTTAGAACTCGGTCGCTCTTTCGGAAAGCTTGGCCGCCATCTGCTGCGAGATCGGATTACTCCTGTTAGACAGTTAAAGGAACAGCTTCCATTGAAAACTTCGTAGCTCTGCCCCTGTTTTCCGTAGTCCAGATACAACTACAGTTGTAACTTCGGGACCTCGTAAGTATGGATTTCGCGCTTTCCAATGATTGTCCTATCTCAAAGCCTGAGGTTTTTCACAGCGACAGTCGACCTCTCTCCAGCCTTTCCATCTGGCCTCACCCTAAAAACGCATGAGAACCACTGGTCTAAATTAACAAGAGCCGAGGATGAATGTAAAAATTTGGCTTTTATCAAAACGAAGGATCTGCGTTTCTCACTGTACTTGAGATGGCATACCAGAATGAAACACTTCAAATGACGATTACTGGCCAAACCAGTAGAGAAATCCCCGATCGGTAATTTGTTAATGAGTCTATCAGCACCTTATCAGAGGGCAGCTCAACGATGGTTCAACGATACCCTCACGAGTGATTCTGTTCTGTTATAATGTAGTACTGGAGATATCAGCAAATGAAGTTACTACATTTGTGACCCAAATTGTGTTTGAGGCAAGCGGGAGTTAAATCAATTCCTCACATTGATGAGAAATGCTTTGTTTCCCATGTTTTTTTTAGTCTGTTGTGTGTTGTGTTGACCTTGGAGTTTATAAGGATAGGAGCTCCCGTGGGGAATTTGAAGTTTGTAAATTGACATGATTCATGCATTCACATTCCGATAATATGGGATTATGGTGGGAAAATTGGTTGTAAAGTTTAAAGGAAATCAAAAGAGTGTTCGTTAATGTGACGATATGATATCATATGTGCTTGCTACAAGTTCACGTCATATTTAAAGTGTGACAACTTTAACTAGTAATATCTTGAGAACCATACATTGGATTTCAATGCAAATTTCACCAGAATGATAGTACCCCTCTAACGTATCAAAATATGACTTGAACTTCGACCCTTCTTTACAATGGTCAAAATACGCCTTCTCATGCAGATTGAGTACACATGGTAGTTTTCCAGAATCATCATTGACCATCGGTACATGCAGGTTGTTCAGAAATCTCAGGTCAAACGTCATCTAAAGGCATTTTGCCCGAAAATGACCATTTAGGGGTCAGAGGCATTTTGCCCCAAAATGACCATTTTAGGGGTCAAACAGTAAAGATGCTTTCACTCCTGCATATTAAATTGAATGATATGGCGGCTCGTCGTAGGGACACGAGGGGGCAAGTGCCCACCCCCCCCCAAAAAAAACAAAAGTTTGTAGAGCATTATCTTCAATCTTTAAATATAACATGTTATCTGAGATGGCATACGTAATAATAATTCTAAATTTGGATAAAATCTTCCTTTTCATCAGTTCATGCCATAAATGCCATATATTGTTTATAAAGTTTTTGTACCATTGCAAAAATTTCTCCGTAATTGTCAAGTGTGTATTTGGTAATAATTTCAAGAATCAGCCTAGGTTACTAGGTCATTCGACCACTGGTGGGGAGTCATGGTTTCAATTTATTTTCAGGCTCGTTCTAAGGTTCTAATTTGATAAACGAAACTTATAAAATGTCAAACTGTTTAACAGGGGAAGCCATCACCAGTTGGCGCTATAGAGGGCTAAAAATGACTCGTGAAAAGTTGCCGGGAACGAAAGTTATAAGTTGGTACATGACATTCGGTCCATTTTATTTTCATTTATCAAAAAATTTTAAGTTCCTATCAAGGGTGAATATAGGTAATCCGTTTATTTTGTAAATGCACTGAAACCTAAAACACCGATGATCACTATAGTCGCTAATGTGTAGTCTCTTGTGACGTATGACCCGGCCTGTGTAAGTGTTAATGTAAAATGGGATAATTTTTTATTCGAGGCTTTATCGGTGTCTGATCGAACTTGTTATAGCTGAAAGTTCTGAAGACATACCCAGTCAGTGTTTAATTTAATAGAGTAGAAACAATGCATAAAAGATCTCGAAGGGGCAAAAGTCGTTTTTGCAAGAATTTTAAACCAAGTTTGGAGAATATTTTTAAGCCAAGCGTTGTGAACCTCCGATTCGGGAGACCTTGTGGTCCGGCCCTGGAGGCAATTCATGAGGGTAATTTCAATAACACTTGAAATTCAATTTGTAATAATTTTATCTACCATTTATTCGGCATAGGTTAAATACTGCTGCGTGATGCCGCTTTCTGGTGTGGTCTGCACCATACATCTGGCACAATGCAGCATACATTGTAAAGCATGTTTTTCCACATAAACCAAAGTCATCTACGTATCGGAAACTATGCGACATTTGTTTCGTTAGCACCGTATTAGTCCGGGTCGATTCCACGGTTGAAACCTTCCCCTGCCTTTAGTGCGTTTAAATAAAAGATGTGAACTACTTTTCAATATAATGCGGAGATTAAACTTTGATAAAGTTCTTTCGAAACGATATTTCCAGGGCGTTTTCTTGGTTGCTTTTTTGCTATTTTATGTACTTTAAACATCACATAAAGTAGATCTGACATTTGTGCGAGCTAAAGATATTTAAAACAAATGATCACTGTGTGATGTTTGTATTCTGATTAGCTTCGCACATCAAAACGTCATTTATAGAGTGTAACGGTATAATGTTGAATTTAAAGCCGTATAATTTGCAGACACTTCAGAGCTTTCGGGGGTCATTAGGCATAGGTGTCTGTCTACATAAAGGTGTAAAAGGAATCAAGCCTATAGGTAAAGTGTTTCTCATATAGGAAGAGGGATTTTCAGTCACGTCGTAGGTCTCCAAGCGGTCTCATGTCAAAGGACCCGTTATGAGCAAAAGCTTTGCAATCTGAAAATTTGTGGACTATGTGCACATTTGATTTTCAGTATGGCAATGAGTAGAGAGTAACCTAATGGTTGCACAAAGGTCTTGGCCCAGTAACTGGTTACATTCCCGGCAGTTAACAATCTCGATGCGTCAAATTTGGCATCCGGATAAAGAGCGAATAGAATGTAGAGAATGATTTTTGTGTTATTTGTAAAACCCTGTCTTTTGAAAACAAATGAAGAAAACAATGAAAAGCAACAGTCAAATAGACCTTAAAGAAATGACGTCATCCTCATTAGTTCGTTTATTATAGATTAAAATGACTCATCTTTAGTAGTTCATTTATTATAGAGAAAAATGATGTTATAGAGAAAAAGGAGCTCATCCTCATTAGTTCGTTTATTACAGAATAAATGACGTCATCCTCTTTAGTTCGTTTATTATAGAGTAAAGGACGTCATCCTCATTAGTTCGTTTATTATAGAGTAAAGGACGTCATCCTTATTAGTTCGTTTATTATAGAGTAAAGGATGTCTTCCTCATTAGTTCGTATATTATAGGGTAAAAAACGTCATCCTCATTAGTTCGTTTATTATTGATTAAAATGACGTCATCCTCATTTGTTCGTTTATTATTGAGTACAATGACGTCACACTTAAAGTTCAAGCTTCAAAGATCCAAGTTTTAACCTTTTTACTTATAAGCGCCTCTCAATTGATAACAAGTCACTAAATTAATTTAAATCGTTGCTTCAAATTATTTTTCCCACCAATGTGATCTGTTCGTGCAGGGAGCTCTTACAGCTCCCTGGTTCGTGTTAACGGATTTGCAATAGCATATAGGTAGTTTTCAATCCCGCTTTACAAGCCAGCAGCAGGACCATACAAATGTGGATATTTTTGCACGGATGAGTGATATTTTGAGGTTGTAGCGCTTAAGAAAAATTACATATTCAAATGCTGAGTACTGTAATGACGTTAAGAAAATAAAAATTCCTTAAGATAGTTAAGTCTCTTACAGCTCCCTGGTTAAGTGGATGTTGACGGTGTAACGGACATTCCTTTAAACCTAAATGACCTAGTAACGTTGGGTGACCACAATCATACAGGCTGGCAATTTTCTACACATGTAATCTTAGTTAGCTAGGGATATGTATCTCTGCTCGCAGTAGACATCCATAAATAACTGCTTCGTTTACCCGTTAACACTGTAAACTAGTATAGGCTAGACCTACTGCATTTTGCATGATGGTCGTAAATAAGCAAATCCACCTAATAAGAAATAGACCGCTGCAGACAGCTTCGTTTGAATGACGAAACACCCATTACATCTGGAGCAATATGGGGGTCTCAGACTCTTGAAAAAGTGAAAAAGAGCAACCTCTGAAAAACCATTACTCTACTGTAGTGTGTGGTACCGCAACGCTATAAGCTCTTTTTGGGCCTTTTGGTGGTTAATCTAGCCCTCTTCAGAAGAGCTGTTAACATGGGTTTGCAAAATATGGTTCGTCAGTTTCAGAAAATCGATAAACCCAGTAAAACAGTTTTTTTAACTGATAGGTGAGCAGCTCCGTTAAAGGCATAGGCTACATAAGTTAGGTCAGAAATTACAATCTCGATGCAGCTCATCACTAAGAAAGTTGTGTAAAACCATCAATTGGTTACCATGGTATTACACATAAACTTATCAGCTGTGAAGGGGGTGGAGTTGTATTTACAGGCTAAGCAGAGCCCCGCCATCAGTTTTCCTTCAGTGTTTCTAGAAAAAGAAATGCCGAAAGTACGTTCCATGTTTCTTGAAATGGCACATTCCGTTCTCAACAAGTCTAATCTAAACAATTTTTTTACACTTTTTATGATCAAAGATAACAAGAGGTTTCACCGGTCAGTGTGATAAAAATGAAAATCCCGGAGGAGGGTTCCCACGGCCATGCTGGTTGTTCTCGCAAAGTTTTAGTTTCGCAGTCATTCTCTGTGAAGAATTAAATGCCTCGCAATTTCTAGCTGTTGCATAACTGATACGACAAGGGAGGTAGACGGGATAAGTGCAGAAGTTGTTGTGAAAGCCAGTGTGTAAGGAACTACAAGAGGGCCGGCCATCAAATGTTTCAGACTTAATTCCGTGTGTATGGCATAGGCTGTGTGGTCTTAATGTAACTGTGCAGCATAAAAGGGAATATTTTAGCAAAGTGGCAGCAGTTTAGCCTTTGATCGTACTCGATACCTTTCTCACTCCGCACGTGATTATGTGACGGCTTCTCAAACACTAATTTGGTTGAGATTATGTAAGTTATCGTTTAGTGGTCCTATGCACGCCATATACCATGCCACGAATGGCAGCCGCTCATATAAAATGCGACAGCCAGGGGCGGTGGTCCGGGGAGGATGGGAAATGTAACCCCATACTAATAGAGGTGTGGGATATAATACAGATGTGTCCCAGAATTCTAACCAAAGGCAATACAATAATGAAAAAGAAAAGTATTCAGGAAAAGATTGGAACAAGTTCCATTTTCAAAATGGATTTTCTACCTCTATCTGGACAGTTCTTTTTGCATAACCTCTTGCCAAACCTTTACAAAATTACAGCCACATAGTACAGTATGTTATTTCATAGGAAATGGACTGACTCCTTGTCACACGTGCGACAAGTAGTCTGGGATTATTGGCAAAAGTGGCCTTTTCTGAGACAAGGCAGACTCCTTGTCGCACATGAGACAAGCAGTCGGAGGTTATTGGCAAAAGTGGCACTCTCTCGGGTATTCTCGACATGAATCCCAGAGAAAGCAGACATATTTCATGAAAATGATGAATTGACATGGAATTTAGAAATCCATTTTGAAGTTGAAACTTGTTTTGGGAGAAATTTCAAAAATGTAGTGAGCAACACTTTTCTAATGTAAAACGGTTTCAATGAGCACCTTAATAGACGACTTTAGGACTAAAATTTATCTTTAGCAGGAAAAAGTGACATGGATTGAACAGCAAACACTTCATTGTGGCAGATATTTCGTTGAAAAGTGAAACCGATGCATTTATGACGGTGTGTATGTGCGTGTGTTGGCAGTATGTGCATATGTGCGGCAACTCTGAAAGTTCTCAGCCTTGGAAATTGATACACCATATCAAGAGAAAGAACAGTATTCTTTAGTGGAGGTCAAAGGTCATCTGGGGTCACCATAGATCAAACTCTGAAAACCTCCTTAACACGAGATCTCAAAGTAGAAAACTTGGATACAGTATCTGCATGTCCGACAGTTAGAAAAAGAAGGCTTTTGTTTTTGATGAAGGTTAAAGGTCATCTGGGGCCACAAGTATCAAAATCTAGGTCAAAGGTATTCTGGGGTCACTGGGCGTCAAACTCTGAAACCTCGTTAACTCTTTATCTCAAGTTAGGAAGCTTGGATAGATTGTATACACAGCATGTGTTTGCCTTACTGGTGAGAAGAAAGAACCTTTTTTTTGTTTTTGGTGAAGGCCAAAGCTTATCCGAGTTCACTGGTGGTTCAAACTCTGAAAACTTGTTTATACTTTGTTCTAGGTTATTAAGAAACATGGATAGTTTTTATACGTCACATAGTGTTGCATTAAATCCAGTAGAAAAAATCATTTTGTCTGATGTCAGGCATCACCTGGGATCACCAGACGTCAAATAAGCAAAAATTCTATAGAATTCCCAAGGTCAAATAAGAACGCAAAACTGTATATCTCCAGAAAATTAAGATCACATTAAAGATATATAATAACAGTAAAAGTACTCATGCATAGGGCTTGTACGGTGTACCAATGTTAAGTGATCCCAAACGACAAACAGGTTCTGAGAAGACAACCATAGTCCCTTTTTCTAAATAAAAATTACAAAGGATTGTGGGATAGAATTTAGGTGTGTGTCACTGTGACCACAGTAACATGTCACTGACAAAAATTACTCTTAAAAAAATCTGTCCCATAATCCATCGTAGTTACTATTTTGGAACAAGGTCTTTTAACGAACTCTGATAGAATCGCTATTATGTCTTTCGAAACCTCAGTTCCGATTTCATTCATAACCTTAATTTGTTTGATGTCAAGGCTACATGGCAGATAGTGTGTCTAGAGCCTGATATTACATACTTTTATGTATTTGTTTTTTATTCTAGTGCATACTGACGCATAATAAGTGAAATCTCATGTAAATGGGTGTTAAGTAGTATAACAGAATTTTAGTAAATTTAGATATATCATCGAACAGGTAAACGAAAAAAGGGCAAAAGAAATGCAAGGTCTGATGCAAAATTGTGCGATGTAAGCACTTCCCCATTTAAAGTTCAGTGCAATTAGTTGTATCTGTAGATTGAATATTTATATTTAACTGAGGCATGTTCAATCGTTTGTCATATGACCAGCTTTACAGAATATTGTATGATAACTGAAATTTTAAATACTGTTGCCTACATAACATAACAATGTTTAGCCGTATTCAAATGGTAGTATAACTTGACAACTTGATTGACACCCTGTGGTTTATAAGCTGTCCGAGACCGGGGGCTGAACATTGTTTCGGATCGCCGTTCTGGGGAAAGGTCTAAGGGGAGAGTGTGTCCACACCCCCTCCCGTTTGGAAAATTTTTTGATATTTGAGGGTCCCTAGATGCAATTTGGTGCATCATTTTTGGATAAATTTTAAGGTGAATTACTGCAAATTTTTGAGATATCTTTCAGAAGAGACAAGTAAAGGGTTTTTGCCCTTGGATCTAGGGGGCGGAAACATACTTCCTCCCGTCTTTTTGACTGGGAAGGGGCTTTAGCCCCAGCCCCTACCCTCCCCCTGCTCCCTACGCATATGTCGTCAAAGAAAGGTGCATGTTTTGTAATGCTATAATGAAATAGAGATATCGAGGGAAACGGAAAAGTAAGGGTGACACCCACAAGGCTGCATGCATCCCATATCAAAGTTGATGGTTACAACACTAGTTCACAAAATATATTAGCAGAACTATTCCTGAAACGTGCTTTAAGCTTATTAGCAAACATCTTCAAACGTAAAAGATGACGAGAACAACAGTGTGATTTGCTCAATTTACAACCATCGCAGCCATCAGATTCATGAGAGCTTTGTAAGGGGTGATTTTACTTTTTACCGGTAAGAAAAGTTTTTAAAGGCAGGTAGGCTAAACGCCATAGATCCAATGCATATGACGTCACAGAACCATAGCCTTCAGATATGTAACATCCAGTTCGATTGTATCTAGTTAAAGGCCGTGTGACATGAAAATTACATACTTGGTATTATTGATGTAACGAACATTTAAAATCCAGAAAACAGCCGCAATTCCCATTAAAATCCATCAAATATTGACCATTTTTCAGAGTAATTTTTATTTCACACTTGAACAATGAATAAACATGGCTAAATATGCAAATATGTGACGTCAAAGGATGGACATACAGTACCATATATGGCTCTTGTTAGCTTAGTTTGTTTAATTTTTCAGACTTAATTTTAAGGACACTGCTAGCATTGTTATCACCTGAGGGGTTTATTATGAAAGATAAAATTCTTTCCTCCAGAAATTTTGGTATCACTCACCTAAAAGTAAATTTTCTGATCAGTTATTAAGAGAATATTTATGGTTACCAGAAGAAATCTTAAAATTGTTCAACACTCCACATTATGATTTTTGCATAGGCAGTGAGTTACTTCGGAAATCATCAAACTTCTAAGACATATTTTTTAGAGGACTTAATTATTTAACTGACAAGTGAAACAGCTCTTTTTTTCTTTTTTTTTGGGGGGGGGGTCTCATGCCTCACGACCTTTAGGACTTTTTAATGCTAGTTTAAGTTGCAAAATGATGATGTTACACCTTCCTTTAGCTAAATGTATAGTTGCAATGCTTCACACTCTCCAACTTTGGACATTCAAGACAAAATCTTTGTAAACAGACAAGCAAGTGTTTTACACTAGGTCACCTTGATGTTCGACCAGTACTCAAATTTTAGTGTACTGATAACACGAAATTTTACCATCACTTTTCGATAAAACCATACCATCGTGTTTGTGCACATCTCAAAGCCCGAAATGGTAAATTCATACTCACTTTTAAATTTCATATCTCCTGTGCTGAAACAATATGCCGAAGAAAGTTTAGTGCATTTTTAAAATCAATCGCTGTGATATCGTTGAATAGCTGAGGCTTACACATGGAAGTGTACAGCACAGAAAGTTATTTTTGTAGCGACTAAGGGGCAGAGTCTACCATTGTAAAGTAAATGGTGACGTCAGTAGTACATTTCGTGCATTATTCTAGGATAATCTCACTGTAAATTAAGAGCAAAATCACTGGCAGATGAATACAATAATACCGTACTAGATCGACAGTGTTTTGTTGTCTGCCTTCGGGTATGCTTTACGCATCGAAAATTGTCTCACAAAACGATAACAAAACAATGGCTGAAATATCTTTTGATTTGAATTTCGATTTGACGACATTACACAATATGGAGACAAAGGGAAATGAGATTAATTTTGTTACATCGTTGTTATATTTCATGATTTATGAATATTGGCATTGACTTAATTTTGTTTATCGGTACGTTGTCAATTACACACTAACTTTGATTGCAATATTCAGTGGTTATTAGTAGTGTCATATTTTCTCGGGGTTTGCTTTCAATATATTTGTGGTTATTTACAAACAAATATTTTTTTTTTCTTTTTCGTCTCTTTCATCAAATTCTTGACGAGTATGAACTAAATAGAGGACAATGCACTCCGGGGGTTAATGCTATGGCTGGATCTACTCGGAGTTCGCCCTCCTAAATTGCTTGAATGCGTTAACCCCCGATCGTGCGTTATCCTCAGCGTACTTAATACAAGGTCCGGGATTGATGTAACCCCATAAAGAACATGCAATTTCTACCTACGGTTATGTTAGGCTACTGAATTAACACAACTGGCATGCAACTGTAAAAAGGGTCGTCGGCATTTATTCTGTCAATTGTTAAGACAGATTCTACATTATTTTATGATGTGATTGCTAATTTCATTACTGACTGCAAATTAAACAAAGAATGAAATGAAACACCTTATATAATTGTTTAAACATGCAACTTGAAAGATTACACTTTGATATAAAGACTCCTCAGTGGGCAAAACATTTAAAAGGTGACTTAGAATTGTTCCATTAAAACATTTATAATAGAATGAATTTCAACGTAAATTCGTAAAAACGAAATAATCACTTACATTTTGTCAAATACCCTCAACTGAACACTTCAAATAACATTATCACTTAAGCAAGTATGCAAGCGAGCGAGCAAAAAAAAATTAACATTATCGTGGAGAACTTATTAGTTTCACAGCGTTTAGCTGATTGGCTCCAGAATATTTATGTTGGTCGATGGAATTGTTGTCACTTTGGCAAACTTGTTACTCCTCCCTTCAAGGTACGTGTCTACCACTTCAATTGCTTCCAGGTCGAAGGGGTCCACATTGTAGGGGTTCTTTGACAGCACTACAAGATCGGCCTTTTTGCCAACAGTGATACTTCCAAGGTCCTTCTCTCTGTGGAGCTGCCAGGCGGCGTTTGTCGTGTAGGCTTTAAGAGCCTCATGGATAGAAACCCGGTATTCAGGACCGTACGGGGTATTCGGATCATCTCTGGTACAGCGGGTAACGGCCGTTTTCATGTTAGAGAACGGACATGCATTACCAGGAAAAGTAGGGTGATCCTTTAAAAAAGGAAGCAATGATTCATGTCCGAGTATATTACAATAAAGAGAAGCTGCGTTGAAATAATTTGCAATAACCAAATTAAAATAACATTTACCCTCATCTATAAACCAAATTTTGTGTGCTTTGTTGCGAAACAGTTTATGATTGGCATTTCTCAAAATCACACAGGTATACATCATTATAGATATCCGGCAATTTGGTTTGTCATATTGTGGCACAGACATGCACAGATATCAGCTGAGATCGTAAGATATCGTGTGAAGTTTGTGTATTCTGCTTAGACATGTTTGATACAAAAACATCAGTGACTAATCCCAAACAAATCTCTGTTCACTTGTGCAAATAAACATCCATCATTCTGACAATCTACGCGTTATTACATTGGCAGTGTTACATTCGTGGCGATTGATCGTTTCTAATATGGTTCTCCGGGGTTCAACATTAGCCTAAGGGAAGTTATTCTTTGGCAAAAGTAGTTCCAAAATTGGTGACGATCCTTTTATAAGGCCTTAAAAACGCCTCTTTGGGCATCCCCAGTAATGCGGCGCAATAATGAGAGTTAACATACCTGATGTATAGACCATGTAACCCCGGATTTTGTAGCCTCTGACAAAGGCGTCCATCGATTGACTCGGTCCCCATAGATGTCAGTTTTGTAAACGAGTCCGTAGAATCGAAGGTGATCCACAAAGAACGAGAGGGCGAGATTCAGATTACCTGCTCTGGCTATTTGTTCTACTGTCATCAGCCCAAGATGTTCCATGCGATGTCGGTTGTCTTTTGTGGTTCCGAATTCAGCGATCACCTTGTTGAAAGAAGAGATACAGTACATTGCGAAAAATATTTACCCACTACCAATAGTAAACCATTGCTATTGCTGATAAACGGTGAATTTTATATTTCATCTTACATGACAGTTTATATTTCAGCAAAAAGTCCCAGTTTAAGCCAACGTGTTGAGTGGAGCCATATAATTTGCGTATTTAATTTGTTAGGTCTTATAAGGCAATCATTCAAACATCCCTTCTTTGTAAGCGGCATTAACTTCAAGACCTGACCAAGGACGTGGATCCATCTCCAAAAGTGGGGGAACTTTTTACTATTTGCGAATCGCTGTCCTGGGGGAGGGGCCTAAGGGGAGGGGGTGTCCCAGGTAAGGTGGGCTAGGTGCAAAATGGTGCTACATTTGGTGCTAAATTTGAATAGAATATATCAACGAGAATTACTACTTTTTTAGGAAGTTTTTTTTTTCATTTTACTGCTTAAGTGAAGTTTTTACTCAGTCCTTGGGGTAAATCAGAACTACACTTCGTGAAGTGAGTGAACAGTAAATTGTTAGGCTTTTCCCCAATATATGAATCGCTGTCCTGGGGGGAGGGACATAAGTAAGGTGTCTGAATGGCAAATGGTGCCATATTTGGGAGAAATTTAGCTTTTAATATGTAGTGTCAGTTCGTAATCACAGTTTTAGTTTTCATCATTTTTGAAAAAGTGGGGGGGGGGACTTTTCGGAGATGTCCCCCCTTCCAAAGAAGTGAGGGGGACGCGTCCCCCGTCCCCCCATGATCCACGCCCATGGACCTGACATATCACATTAAATTGGGTATGACACGGCCAAATTAACTTTTGTGTATTGCAAGATTGGATACAGTATTGTAAAAATATCATTTCACATACACTTAAAACTGGTGAAATTCGGCATAAATGGAATTTGAAGGAAAACGTCCAAAAATCCTGTTTCGAAAAATGCACCAACTGGTCACATGATCATATGACGTCATTTGCGGCAGAAATGAATCTGTCAAAAATCAAAACAATATAACACGAGCAGACGAACAGCTGAAAGTCCTGCAATGCTAGTGTTTGTACAGGCCAGGACTACCTGTACTTTCTCTAACATTGTGGAGCTTTGCCTGCGTATGTGTATATAGAACCACAGGCAGTTTTAACGTTATTTAGTGCATACATAATACCTAAACGTGTAAGCACATATGAATGCACATCACGTTATAGAACTGCCTGCCTGTACATAGAACTGCTACTACTTAGCCACAACGTACGTACGTACGCCGTATCGCGTCTCATAATCCTACAGAAGTAGATTCTGTACGTTTGGCATTTTGCTTAGCCTAGATTTTGTTGTTCAATGAGACACACGAAGGTAGGTGCCTACATCTATTAAAGTGAAAAATGTCTAAGTTGGACGACGAAAGACTCCATTCGTAGGCCTAATCGTCGAACAAGGCATCGTATTCCTCGTGAAGCCTGTTGTTAAAGCACCATAACGTTTCGTTACCGTAGCGTTACATCAGCGCTGTATGCTAAGCAATATCTGAAACCTACAGTAGTAAGGATTACACAGTTTTTGTGTAAGCGAGTCAGCAAAGTAGGCGACTAAGTATCTCTTACCTTCGCTTTGCGGCTCTGAAAGAAGGAAATAAATTTAAGATAGAGGCGACAAGACACCATTTTGTAGCGCCAACTTTTCCATAATCGCGAACTAAAGGTAAAATAGTGTTGCTTCAGCGACAAAAGTACTGCTATCCCATAACTCTTCAGGCAATGCGAGAGAGAATATACCTTCTCTTAAGGTAGCACACCACCAATTATTCCTCCATTGACTTACACACTAATTTGGGTCCATTTCGTGGCCCCTGGAC